>BJBW01013052.1:0-28359 GCA_004320125.1 Scolopax mira | reverse complement strand
ACTGTGTGCAGGTCTGGAGGCCTCAATATAAGAAGGACATAGACCTGATGGAACGGGTCCAGAGGAGGGCCACAAAAATGATTAGCGGGTTGGAGCACCTCTGCTCCAAGGACAGGCTGAGGGAGCTGGGGTTGTTCAGCCTGGAGAAGAGGAGGCTCCAGGGAGATCTAATAGCGGCCTTCCAGTACCTGAGGTGGGGGGGCCTACAGGAAGGCTGGAGACAGTCTGTTTACAAAGGCCAGCAATGACAGAACAAGGGCTAATGGTTTTAAACTGGAGAAGAGCAGGTTTAGATTAGACATTAAGAAGAAGTTCTTTCCAATGAGGGTGGTGGAGCACTGGAACAGGTTGCCCAGGGAGGTGGTTGAGGCCCCTTCCCTGGAGACATTCAAGGTGAGGCTTGACGAGGCCCTGGGCATCCTGGTCTAGTTGGAGGTGTCCCTGTGATTGCAGGGGGGTCAGACTAGATGACCTTTGAAGGTCCCTTCCGGCCCAGATGATTCTATGATTCTATGAAAAGATGAACCGTGCAAGGAAGTTATTTTTCTAGAAATGCAATGTGCCAGTGTTACAGCTTTGATTTGGTGCTGTGGTTTTTTTCTGATAGTTTTACTAGCTCTCCTGCCTATTGAGGAGGACAGTGATTTGCCTTAGCATGGGTCATTGAGCTCCAGAACTTGTTCTGCTCCTGCTGACTGTCATCTATCACCAGGGATGCCTCTAACTGTGCTTCCTGTAGTGAGGAAATTCTCATCAAATAATTTTAGATCCAGTCTCTTCATGCCTCAAAACATTTCAGGGCTGCCCTTTGTAACCCCTCCATCGCCTCCAGCCAGCCAGCATTTTTTGTGAGCGCTGGGAGGTACTGTGCTCATAACCTTGGTTAGAAACCAAGGACTTCTGAAGCTGCCTTTGCCTTTTGTTATCATAAGGGAGCATCCAAATGTATAGCTTTCACTTTCTAACTGATCTATGCCTGTGATGTTAGGATGTGCTTGGGTATTCATGGCGCCCTTCCTAAATAAACACTCTATCCAGATAATGTCACAGACTCCCTCTGTAATCAGTGTACAGAAACTCTTTTAGGGAAGAACAGCAACTGAAATTACGTGCCCAAAGTTGGCCAATATGAGTGGTCCTTCTGTTCTTGGATGTCACTGTCTTGTTTCCTGGCCTGTTGCTCAGCCTGAAGAAAATGAGCCAGGTGGTAGACATTCCTGGGGAGGGTCTCAGCTGGCCAAAAACGTGCTTGTATTTGATACTTTTAATGGGAACAATGGCCAGAATTCAGCAGCACTGGTTCCCTTCTCTCATGGTGGGGAGCCAAGACCAGAAGGTGAAATGGGATGAATTTTGCATTTACCACACACGTTCCCTCATGTGGTATGTCCTGGGGAAGAGTCTGTCCTGCAGCACACCAGGTATAGAGTTGGACTGGCACAGCCCACCCTCCTGACCCCACGAGCTGAGTGCCAGTGTCTTGGTGTACTTCAGAATCACAAGACACATACTTCAGGGACCCCATGAGCTTTGATGGTTGTTTTGCAAGCAGGACATGAGTGATGAGGTTTTTCAGGTCTGGCTAGGTTGTACACATCAACAGCTGGGATTCAGTGTCACCTCCAAGGCTATGGGACAGTACAGCACCACTGAGACCTCTATCCTCTCACTCTGGTGTCACCCTGCTCTTGAACTGCTTGCAAGCAACATGGTTCTCATAAAACTCCATGGTGATCACTCCTGCAAGATTTCTTTTTTTGGCAATAGCAACTGCTAATATACCATACATTCTTCTTTGTGCCACCATAGAATTGTATTTTGATGCATAAGCTTGTCAATAAATGCTTGGGGGTCACCAGAGCAATCTTACACCACTACAGCATTTTAGAATCCTTTGATTTATTTCTTTTTAATGCTCGCAACTGATGTAGCTGATGCTCATCAAAGATGTACAGAGCAAAACCAATTTATTATTTTAAGCAAAATGTGGTTTATATTAAATAACCATTACTGACCTGGTAACATTATAGTATTTGCATTTCTGGAGTTTTTTGCAAGAGAACTAACAACAATGAGATGATAGCTCATAATCAGATGTATTCGTTTTGGAAATAAATAAATAAATTTTTTAAAACTCAAAGGCTGAAACCGCCGCTAACAATCTTATGTTTATTTTTCTGTGCAATTGCAAGAAAACATGAAACATTGACTTTGTAGCTTTAATAAATTTGTATTTGGATGATAAAATGCTACAGCCCTGTGATAGTCATTTATGTTCAGGGAGATTTTCTTTTCCTGCTTGCAACTGTTATAAAAAGGTGCATAATGAAACAGCTGCCATTTCTCTCTAAATTTGGCTTCAGTTCAGCAAAGATATACAAGAAGGATAATGTTTGCTGTGTTAAAAATGATTTGGAGGTGAAATGAGATCCACTGAGTTAATATTATTTTGACTCACAATAGGAGGGCCTGCATAAGAGTTCATGCAGTTGAATCAATACGCTTTTGATGTCCATACAGCCTAACTTTTTTGAGCATGGTGTATGTACAAAAGCCTGAATTTGTTGTGTAGTGTGTAGTGAGAGAATATACATGTAAAAGAAGCATGTTAGACATCTTGGGATTCTTTAAGAGGAGAATTAACATGCATTTTTTTAAAACCAGTATTTTTTTCTACTTTTTTTTTTCCTGGTTTTTCTTTTTATCCAGTTGCAAATTTTGGATGTAGTTAAAGCTTAGAGACTTTTTTTTAGTTTTGGGAAGGAGATGATGAATGCAAAATTCCATTTTAGACATGCAGAAATGTTTCATGTTTAAAGTAATTGGTATATTATGCTTTTTCTTATTTTGGTAAATATATAGTTTCTTTACATTTAATTTCTGTGAACGTTTATTGTAATGATTTCATCCGAGTGGCTTCCACTAATCTGAAATAAACAGTGTTGGAAATCTTTATCTAGCCTGAATTTCTTAAAACAGTATTTTCTCTTGCAGATGCTGCCTTCTCCCACAGACATTTCACAGGCCGAAGGACAGCCAGGTTATTGTGAGACATATGTCAAAGTGAATGGGAAGACTGGGTCAATGCCTGCAAACTCTCAGCAAGAGGTGGATAACATCCTCAGTTCTCACATCACTCCAAATGTGTATGCTGGTTCTCCTATAAAATTAACAAGTCCAGAGAGGATCATAGCCTTGCACCGAGAACTAAGACAAAACCAACGCAAAAATTGCCAGGTCAGTAAAAATGTTGCCTTTGTTTCTACTTTAGTGAAATCTATTATTCTTGGCAGTCACTTAACAGATCATACAGATATTTGAATGATCAATTGCTTCCAAAGATGCACACTTGATTGTTAGTTTAAACAAGCTGAGGACAATAAATGCTTAATGTTTTTCATGATACGTTTTCTTCCCCATTGTTTAGGAATGGCTTGGGGGATGTAAAAAGAATTAAAAATTTTTGTGTTCATCATGGTATGCTCTCTGGTAAGAGCATCTTTGAAAATTGTTGGACATTTATAAAAATAAATAGTTATCACGTTGATACTGTCCTACCTTTTTTTTCCCTCCAATTCTTTTTTATTTTAGTGATCTAATTATTCCTATGCCCTGGAGCTCTTTATAGTAATTTCCATTAACTGCAGGAATCCTGTTAAGAACAGAGCTGATCAATTGCAATTGCATTTGTGACAGTCTGCTGCTAAACTAAACACACAGGAGATTTCATCCTCTCTGAGACAACATAACCTCTCCATGATTGCACAGAAACAAAATTCAAGTATGCAATTACTGGAGCCAGTTATCTAGAGTGGTTACAAATATTACTCTACCAAATTTTCTATATAATCTTGGATTAAAATAAATGTAGTAAAACAAATAAAAGCATAGATTCTGCTTTTGGCATTAATTGTTGAAAAAATCATGCAAGATGAAATCTCCTTGTAGTTAAGAAATTTATTTTGCAATGAAATGGTGACTCAGAATGACAATAACATGTGAAACTTAAATTATTTTATTTAGTTCAGGCGATATATGTGACAGTTCAAATTCTGATCACATATAATTTTTCATTTAAAAAAAATAATTAGCGAGAGCAGAATGCAAGTAGTTCTTTGATTTACCTGATCTTTGTAAACTCTGGGATTTTTAATTTTTTTTTAATATACATCATGTGTGCTTTAATCACAATGAGAGCATGACACAGGCCTACTGTACAACTATATGGGAAGCTACAGCCAAAACCAACCACAACACACAGAGGTGGCCTGGGACATCTGAGGCTATGTTTTCTTTTCTTCTTTCCTCCTCAGATACCTTCAGTTGTCTCCTCCACCTCAGACCCGAAGGATCATGGCTGCAACCTGCCCGTGATCCACAAGGAAGCCCCTTGGCCTCTGCTGTCAGGGATGAAGGATGCACTGGCACCTCCGGAGTGCGATGCTTTCTGGGCCACGAAGGGGAGGGATCAGTTGTCGAAACGTGATGGTGTATTTTGGGGTCAAATAGGAAATCAGCATGCAGGTGCTATTCCCCAGGGAATGGAACAGAAAAATGCCATTATGAATAAGGCATGGCTCTCTAGAGAAAAAACAGATGGCTCAACCTCAGCTACCACAGCAAAAAGCTATTTGTCAGATGTGTTGTCAGCAAGTAATAAAGGTCGAAATCCTGTGGGGAGAAATCAGCTGCACGAGAAAAAGTAAAACCTGCAGAAATAAAACAAGGTAAACCATCTTAGCAACGTGATTTCCCCATTGTTACAAAAGTACTAGTCATTTTTTAAAACAAAAATATTTTACTGGTTAGCATGGTCTGGCAACTAGTTTGACATAACTGGAAAATTTACATTAAACAGCTGTAACAATTTTTACGATCAAAATGTTTTAGAACACTTGAGGTCACTGAAAACTATGGATTTTTCAGCAGCTGGGCTGCCTCCCCATTTTCTTTTCACCCCTTTTTTATGATTTGCTTTTCTTTTAACTGAGATTGTTGCACAATCTATTAAAGCACTTCAACTTTTATGTATAACCCATTTCTTCAGCGTGCAGCGGCATGTTCTGAAAGAACATCTGGCTTGAGTGGCTGTTTCCTCTGAAACTTAAGGTAATGCCATGCTGTGGACATCCTAGAAAACCATTTTACAGGAATTGGGAATTGGGTGGATAGTTTTGCTGTTAGGGTTTCTTTAGTTTCTTGGGATTTATTTTTTTTTTAATTATATCTTTGTCTTTTTTTTTTTTTTTTAAATAAGCTGACCTGCAGCAGGATACTCAATGTATTCCTGCAGGTGGTAGTACCTGTGAAATAACATCCTTCAGTTGTTATGTTTAAGTAGCAAATTGTGGGTTGAGTTGTTTTACGGGACATACTCCCAATCCCTTTTTTTAGGTGAAAGCTTGAGCATCATGAGTACAGTAACAGCTGAGTTCAGGAGATGGATAATTTGGACTGCACCCTGTGCTGCCAAACCCTCATACCTAGATGAGGGAGAAGCAGATGTGGTGCCAGGCCACCTGCACTAGCACAGCTGTGACACCACTTCCTTGCAGTTTGGCTCAGATATAGACAGGACTGGGCTGCATGAACCTTTGATGGATCCTGGTGACGAGAGGGAGGAGGGAAGAGTGTGTGTGCAGGGGCACTCATGCTGATTGACTCTGGGAAGCTTAACGGAGCATGTTTGTAAATTCCCCAGGACACTGAAGTGTCATTTGTATTGGGAACTGACCAACCAAAGTTAATACTTTTGGAAAAACCCCGTTATTCAAATCTCTCAGCTATCTTTATTAGAAAGGGGTATTTTTAACACGCAGTAATAGGTGACACTGTTCCTGTGCTCATCCTCTGCCTCCACTGGTTACCCTAGTTGGTTCATAGTATATTACTATTTTGTTTGAGGCTGCTTTTCAGAAACTAGAAACAAAATCACTGGTTTTGAAGAAATATTAATGCACACGCTCGCACTTTAATGTGGAAAACCCCTCTTCATTTGTTAGCAAGGCAGCCGTGCAACCGCTTACAGCAGTAACTGATTTGGTCTTCATCCAGCACCTCTTTACAAAATACACACCAGATGCCACAGGAAATCGCCCCTGGAAGTGGTGTTTTGGAGCACTGTCTAAACAGAGGAGACACTGCTGAGGTTCCAAAATCTGGGCTTCTGCTCTCGTGTCTTTCTCTTCTTCTTAATGCCTGCGCAGCACTTCTGAAGACAAATATACTTGATACCCAGCCACCAGCTGCCTTATCAAATGTTAAGATATTTTGATGTGGAAAAATACTTGTAAATATTTAACATGGTAACTTTTATTTTGATAAAATGATGCTTTAAGAATTTACACTTGTGAAATATTTTTTGAGCTTTATCTTGCTGACAGTAGAATGCAGAGCATGGTAGTTCAGGCTGGAGGTCACATCATAATGCCTGAAATGTGCTGATAATCAGGGTATTAATAATAATACCCTGTGATATTAAGATAATAAGCCTTTGTCATCCTAGTGTAGCTGTCTACTTTGTGATTAGGACTGTAGTAAAGTAATATGTAATTGTTTTCTCAGTCCAGTCCCTTTCTATCAAAACCAAGGGTGGTTTATTTTAAACTATCAGGCTTCATTTCAATCTAAGTAGGTAATTTGGCCCCATTCTTTCTCCTGCTGGAATTAATAATTTCCTGAACACAAGGGCTGCAGACGCACATGGCTGTAGAGGGGGGAATGGACATTTGCAAGCATATTACCTGCATGGAAACACTGTAATGCAAAATGGACTCAAGCAATTCCTCAGGCAAATGGATTCTGTGCTGGCAATCTGTAGTGTTGCTCCACAAGACACAGATTTCAGTTAAAATCATGTAGCCCTCTGGGTATTTAATTTTTTAAGACATCCATTCTTCCTCCTACAAAGCATTTTTTAAATATGAGCAGATACCATCGTTGCTGTTTGTCCAGCTGCTTCAGCTGCTTCTTGTTTCTCTTATGTAAAAATGTGAGATTTTAGACTATAGAGTGGAAGAATGCTAATAATTTAACAGCAATCCGTTTGCAACAGCATTAGAAAAGGTGGGTCAGCTAAAGGTTTTCTTTATTTAAACCTCTGTCCTACTCTGTTTTTTCCCACTGCTGAATGGACAAATGAGAAGTGATAGTTAGATTATGCCAAATAATTATGCACTAATTGATGTACAAGAAGATTAGATGATGCGTTGCACCATCAAACAAGCTCCTTCAAATTCTTTAAATTCAGTCATTTATAGAAACCAGCTCTAAGATGTTCAGTGGCAGGCCAGATGGTTTGTATATTGGTGTCCTGCCAAGCCGAGGTCCTTTGGGAGTCTGAGCTTGCTGAATGACTCATACAAAATAATTAATATTATGTATTATATTCTGTAAATGATTTGGGTGTTTTTGAATTTGAGAGTGATCAGTAGCCATGTGCTTACAGAACACATCTGAAGAGCTGACTTGTGTTGAATCAGCTGTGATTTGCTGTTTGTCATCTGTGGGCTCACCCACGGGTCAAATGGCATTATCTGTGCTTGACTGGATGATCAGGACACTTGGAAGGAAACTGGACGACAGTGTGCTTCTTCCCGACAGGCGCTCTCTGAGCCTGCTCCCCTTGCAGCCTCTTCCACTTACAAAGAACCTCTTTGAAGCAACCCAGAACGCTGTTTGCTGGGATGGAGAGTTCACATCAAACGAGTGTTTATAACCATATTCAGGCAATATTTACAGATCTTTTATTCTAGACTTGAACTGCCCAGTACTGAAATCAAAATATCTCATTTTAGAAGCAAGGTCATCCCTTTTCTTTCTAGTTTTGACAGAAATACTACTTAGAATACAAATGCAATACGTGTAAATAGTAACCTGAAATGGTGCATAGTCCTTTTTAAAGGCCTGTACCTGTTCACACCTGTTGATGTGAAAATGGTGGATAGATGGTTATCAAAGCAAAGAGACAATCTTGGAGTTGGAGTGGGAAAACACAAACCACTGTAGGTGAGCTGCTGAGCTTTGGCCTTTGCTACGATATTGTAACTCTGTGCAGCACCTTCCTTCCAGCCAGATGGAGTTTCCCAACAGAAGAGAGCTGTGATATTTTTTTTTTCTTTTTTAATTATTTTAAAGGCCATGTGAAAGATAAGCTTAAAAAGGAACCTAGTTATGTACCTGAGGCTACAAATGCACTGTAGGGATAGTTTGCACCCACTTCAGGGGATGATGTAACCAATAACCATTTTATTTTTTACAGGTGTAAAGAAAAATAAAATTAAAAAAACCCATAAATCCATCATTTTCTGCTGACACCGAACAAGCATTTTTATGTAATCAAAGCAAACTAGTAATTCTCCTGCATTTGTCTTTGTCTGTCTCTTCCCTGGTAGAAGAGAACATAAAGAGGTAATGTAATGCCAGTTGAGATTTTATGTCGAGATTAAAAGAAACAGAAGCTACAATGACAGATCATGTGTATTTTACGAAAGTTCTCTTTATTCAATGCAATATACATAATCACAGAATAATTTAGGTTTGAAAAAAGCTTCAAGATCATCAAGTCCAACCAATAACTGCCAAGTCCACCATGAAACCATGTCCCTGAGCACTATATCTGCATGTTGTTTAAATACCTCTAGGGATGGTGACTCAACCACTTCTCTGGGCATCCTGTTCCAATGCTTGTATTAGACTACTCCTTCCATTCGTCTTATTTTTTTTGTCGACAATATTGACAATATTTTGAATGCTTTGTATTTTGTCTACACTCACCTGTGCATACAGTCTCACTTAACTACCAAGAATTCATTATGCAAATACAAAAGATAAAGTCAGTTGCCAGTTACCTTTTAGGAACATATGAAACAGACATGGTTTGGTTACAATCAGCAGAATGGACATGGGCTGCATCTCTTTGAGAACTGGTCTGTTGGAGAAGGCCTGGAAGGCACTGGAAACTAGGGAAGATGACAAAACTCGGTGTCTTAAAGTAAATGATCTAGAGTAAATCCACTCTAGATTCTCCCGGAGATTAAACATCTGTAGAAAGTGGAAAAGGGTTTCTCTGATGCTCAGCCCATAGTAACTCAGTTCCATGCTTAGGAATGATATTTTTATGAGTCAGAACAAAAATTAGTTGCCCTTGATTACATTTTCTGTAGTCCTTACTAATTCCTGTTTATGTTTATTGAGTAGAAATTCTGATTTGTAAAAGCATTATCTAATATCTTCTTAGTAATAGCTTTTTCATTTAGCCATTAAGCTGATGGATATTAAAGCTCCTAATTAAAACCAGATAATGCATGAAAATTTTCTGCAGGGCAGACCTTTCTCGTACAGCCTGATTAAACCATATTCACAGTTTGTACAACCATACTCACAGCAGGACAGGCAGCTGGTATTGTTGACTTAAGTCCATTTTCCTTGCAGTAGAAAGCTTTTCCTTGGGAATAAAGAGGGCAGGAAGGATTAGGCCATAAAAAGGAATATTTCAGAAACTGTGGCCTATTAGATTTAGCTAGGAATATTGTCCCAGTGTGTGGATCCTATCAGTCAGAGTAATGGCAAACCATAGAATAATATGTTCATTTATATATAAATATGTATAATACGTTTATGTGCTTATATCTATCTATCTATATATAATTGCATAAATAAATAATATAGCATAAATAATGGTAGTATAAAATAATAGGGAGAAGTAACTTTCTGCAGATATTTCTCTTTTTTTCTTCTTTTTCCGTTGTGATGTGTTAATAGAAGTAGGGACACGAAGACAGACTTATTTTAAAGACTGAGTTTAAACCTCAAGTTAAGAAGAAAGTAAGACCTTGCAGTAGAAGTTCTGGTTGTACCTTGACTCCACTGCAGGTTAAACTCCAGGTATGTATCAGTCTGTCTTCCCTTTCCCAAATATCCTAGTTTCCATAGGAAGGAAACTCACTTCTGTGCTCCACCTGTCAGCCCAAGAGTAGATGACAGTGGGACCAGGCCCATGGGGGACACTTGCCCTGTAGCAGTTTAGCTCCCTGTTGTCTCTTTTGCTGCTGAAATAGGGGAAAGAAAAAAGATCAGTAATTGTATAAAATATTCTCAGTACATTTTTGTCTTGCTTTTATATGCATAAACTATTGAACCTTTACTAGGTAGGAATTAGGCAGCCCTAGGGAAAATGCCAGGTTCCCACAGCAGCCAGACTGACTTGCACCCTCATTAAAGATCTCTTGAACTGCAGCCACTGTTGTACTTTGTGCAATATAACCTGCCTTTGGAAAAGCTGCCTTTGGAAAGCTCAGTATAGTGTGCTGAGCTCTTGAGGGAAAAAGTTATGAAGTAAACAGCTTTTAAAAAGAAGAAGAAAAAAAAAAAGAAAAACAAAAGGGGAAAAAAAGAGCCAGAGGATCTTATTACAGACGATGGGTCAGGTTCACCAGGGTGCCACAGCAGCTCGGTTTCAGTCCAGTGATCCAGAGCAGCTGTAAACCTGCTTCTCAGGCACTGGAATGGTGTTTATGTTCAAGCCATTAGTGAATCAGGTCACACACGTAAGGATGGAAAGAGAGTTCTTTTTTTGCTGGGTTACTGGGAACATTTAATCAACAATAACTCAGAAGTTCTTATCTGTTCTGCCTAGTCACTGCAGTTTTGGTCATGATGTGAGAACATAGAGCAGAGTAAAGGGGAATTTCAGTAAAGGTTTCCTTGATGTTTGCTTGGGTTGGACTTGTACTAATTGTCCTGGAACAAGAGTGAGCAGCTTTGAAGTGCCGTGGCCTCTCAGCATATGGCTCTCTGGCAAAGCCTTCTTTAAGTGAATTTTGTAGCGTGGCTCTGAGTTGTGAGTAATTCTTTTTCACCCCTGGTGAAAGATGCAGATAGGGAGAACGTGGCCATCTTTTGTTGCCCTCCCTTGCCCCCGCCATCTGCTAGATGTTGCCTCTCTGCTTTCCCATCTGTGGGCTGGGGGACTTTATCTCTCAGCAGCCACATCTTTGTTTCCAGCTGGCTCCAGCTCAACAGACAGTCCCTTCTGGTGAGCAGACTTTAAAATCTAGGGGTGAGGCTGCCTACCTGGAGGGTACCAATAGTTTGTGACTGTGCAGGAAGCTTCACTTGGTGAGCACCAAGCTGTTCTTGTCTCTTGCAGGAGCTGATTTTTACGAGAAACTGCAGTGCATCGTGTAGCTGCTGTGTTCATAGTGAGGGGCTGGCTCTGCTCATTTCTGCCACCTTTACAATTTTACATGCCTTTTCAGATGATCTGGCTTCTGAATGAACAGTTAGTTAGAGATTTTCTGTGAATGGTGGATCTTCTGCAAATGGATGTTTATAGATGTGCAGACAGATTTGTATGATGTAGATGAGCTAGCCAGTAATAAATAACAAATTCACATGGAGTCCCTGACAGTCATGTGAAATCTGAGCACTTGATCCCCAGGACAGGATTCATCTCATCATAATGTAGGTCTTAAACAGGTAATAGATGATTTATACTCTAGAGGTGCCTTTTCAGTTTACTGACTATATGGATGAGTGGAGGGGCACTGCCTCAGGTGTCAGGTCTGTGCTGCAGAAGAAAGGGAAGGTGATTCCCACCCAAAGTACTTCAAGTGAATGTGATCAAGGTCATACGAGGCTTGGTTGTGGTGATCTGATAGTGCCTAGCAGAACAAAGATTCGCAATTTTCCTCCTGTGTCCTAGGTGACTTCCTTGAACACTGGACTAGCCTGCTCATAAGCAATAAGGGACACGGACACACTTGGGAACCTCTCTTTTGTGTTGTTCTTGCTCTGCTTTGAACAGAATTCTGATATTGTGCTTTTCAACTTTTACTTTGTACTTACACCTTAGGTTAACTATATCGTTTTGTCTTAATTTATAGTGACTGACTGTTGGATGCACTATAAGATGTTTAGGTACAGGTTTATAAATATATTAAATAGGAAATAAGATGCGTATGTAGATCTGAAGCCTTGTTGACCTGACAAATTCGCCTGAGGCCCTGGGAGATCAGAAGCAGCATTCATCAAATGAGGCATTGAGCATATGCTGTATCTAGTGCGTATTCAGAAGCGTTTGCATAAAAATAAGCAGAATTCACTGGTTTTTATCTGTGCACTGCTATTGTGGTTTATCCCCTTGAATAGTGTAAAATAGGACAATGCAGAAGAGAGGGCAACAACTTATAACATACAATATTCAAATGTGTGGTTTCAGCCTGAGCTGTGGAGAGTTTTCTTCAGTGGGTTAGTACTTGCAGTCACTGCCATTCTCCTGGGAAATCACATAAGCACATGTGTTTCCTTTAGAGGGCTTCTGACCTCTTTTGTGTTCTTCTTCTTAATTTCTGTGTCCTAAGTAAGGTGATATTAAAACAAATCCTTGTTGGTATGCTTCCTTGGGAGCTTTGCAGAGCATAAAGGAAGAAAAGTAGTTTCTACTGCTTCTAAATTAAAAGCAATTGCTCAAATTCCTGCAAGTCTCTAGAAGATAACATATCCACTCAACATGAGTGCTGCTCTCTGCACTGGCAAACTGGATGCTGGGGAGAGAATTATGTGAGTGTCAAGATACATCTTTCAGTTTAATAAACTGTTTTGGGAAGGCGGCTCTGCCTCACTTTAATAGTAGCTCTCGGAAAAAAAAATTCTAAGTTCTAGCATGGAAATAAATACTTCTTGCCTATTTAGAAGTAATCATACTGCTATTTTCTTCAGCACTGTTGAACATTGTATGTTAAGCCTTTTATAAACAAATAGCATATGAATAAGAAAATTGCCGTAGCATTATTAGGATTAATAGCTTCTGCTATGGGTAAGTCTGACCCCTTTTGAATGTAAAAACATTCATATTTTATTTCCTGGCCTGGCTTTTCACTCAGAAGAGGTTGTCTTGTCTGTAATACTTATTTGAAATGTCATGATATATGACCTACTATGAGTTTTACTGCTTTTGAGCGCTCAGTGGAACAAAGGTTGTAGCAATATATTGTTTTGTGCATCTCCACTGGATGCTCTGGAAGCTTAACATCGGGGGCTCCTTCCTGCCCCAGAATGATTGTTTGGGGACTGATTACCAAGTCACAGAGTTGTAGGAAATGTCGGAGTCTGCTTGCCAATCTCTTCCTTGATTTTCAGTGGAAGGAATTGCATTTCCATTTCCATCTGTGTGCTTTACATTGTGACCCCTATGCATAGGGATCTCCCCTCCCTTCTGTCCCTTGGCAGGGTGTTCGTGCTGTTCCCACAGTCACTCTGCCTGGTGTGTCTTCCCTTTGCAGCGAAGCCATTACATCCCCAGCTATCACAAAGCTGACACCCATCCATCGAGGCTCAAAGAGAATAAAACATCAGTCACATAGACCTCAGGTCCAAGGAGCTGCACCACTGCCCTGTACATGTGAAGCTGTGGGATCCTTGGCATTTTTGGATTGCTGCAGCTGAACTCTGTGTTATCTGCTGATGACCACACCATTAAAAAATCAACTTCCAATTTATTGCCTAATTTATTAGGGCCACCTGATAGACCCGTGACACAAGTTGAACTCATGTTCAATGATTAATGTGAAATAAAAGGTAGTGTTACGTGGCCCAGTTAAATTAAATGCTCTTGATCTAATCCTGACATTCAGCCAGAGCTGTTAGCAGTTTTATGTCCTCATAAAAGACTGTACCTGTGCTGCTGTAGGTTTACACATTAAAAGAAAATCATATTATAATGAAATATATAGCCAGAGCTTATATAACATAATATGATAAGAGATAAACCTCCATAAACATAATCAGAAATTTATAGGAGGGTATGCTTAAACACATATGGTTTTTACCATATAAAATTTTTTGAAGATTTTTCAGAGTTGTAAGAAGGTATCTAGATTTCATTGCCTTTCCATTTTAGTTGGTAATTAACTCCTCTTCTGTCTCTGAAAATGTCCCCTAAATTATTGAATTTAATTATACATGCCATATATAATCATATAATCAAACCTTTGTGATTTTTAAATTTTATTTTTATTCAGTACAAATTTCCAATTGAAATATTTACCTATGGGGCGAGTACCAATAAAAGTAGCTGAAGAACCTTGAGGCATTTTTGTTGGCACTTGGGAGCATTCACCTTTGTAAAACCTGGCAAGCAATAGGACTGCTAGAAAGGCTTTCTGTCACCCTGGGCATCAGGAAGCGGCTGCAGAGCTGACTGATGCGCTGCAAGGACAGTGTAATCCTCAGTCACATGTTGGGCTTAATAGGAATTAACAGATTTCAGAGATCTTAAATGAATGTTCCATTTAAGAAGGACATTTTTCTTCTCCCCCATTTTGTGTGTCAAGATCAATATCTCATCAGGGAAACCTTCGATACAGGTTATTTTGAATGAGCATATGATAGATAATATCCTCCTGACTTCACTTGGGCTATATGAAAAAGAGTTTTCCTGGTATAATGAGTGATAAGTAGAACAAAGATCATTTGGGAATAGAATGTAGCTGTTTGATCCATTTGATAATTTCCATCTGGGCGGCATTTGCTTCCCTCAGTAAATGGAACGAGAGCTGCCTATTTCTAGGCAATCTGTTCAGTTTCTTTTACAGGAAAGGACAGTTTAGCTTTTCCTTCCATATGGGCATACATTATTGCATCTAACAAACATGTTCATCTTTCCTTTTATTCAGGCCCTCTAAGCAGTCTAAATTCCTGGGTGAGTTGGGATGGGGATTGAATATCCCTTTTTTTTTCCCCAGAAATCAATAAGGAAGGGGAAAGATCCCCATTACTCTGCATAGACAGGTGCTGGTTAATTTATTATAACAAAGGAAAATTTGCTTGAGGGAGGGGAAAGCAAGATGATGATGGGCCCAATGATGCTGGAGGAATACATATCTGCAAGGGTCCCTGCTATTGTGGGATCTGAGCCATGCAATCTCTGTCATAAATTAAGTAAACTCTGTCTCAGGATTTCCCCTTTGGAACAGTAGAATATTCTTAACATAAAAAGAGTCATTATAGTCATAATGTCATCTTGACTAACCAAAGAGAGGCTATTTTCTTAGTAAAATGACATGACACTTGTTGATGCTGTGTTTTTGCCACTGTCCTGGGACTACTGGATCTTGTGCATTTTTAGCAGCTTTTTGCTATCTGTGCAATTTTGTCTGAGGCAGCCTGGGCCCTTTGATTAGATTTCAAGGAGACTCATGTATTAGAGAGGAGGATATGTCAGAGCTGCTCCACCCTGATACCCGGGTAAGCAGGGAGGTCTGCACCCTGCTTCTCTCCCTGAGGATGGGATTCATTCCGGCATGAATTCCTGTCACCCCAAAAGTCACAATGTACCCAAGTGCAATAAGCATGTAGGCACTGCTGCTTTGTCCTTGGAAGACTTGTATTTCATAAGTGATTCTGTTCTCTGTATCATAAGTTTTTGGGAAGTGCTAGTGTCTAAAACTTTTGAAAAAGTACTGAAATATATTCCTAGTATCCCCATGCATAAGAAGGAGCAGTAGGATTCACTGCTTTGCTGGTTTAGTTGAAGAGAACAAGCCTATTTTCTTTGAAATTAGAAACAAGCTTGGAATTTTTTTTCCTTTGACAAATCCAGGTGGTGTAGTCCTGCAGAAATGCAGTATTGTGTGACTGAACAGACCGTAGAGAAGTGTGAAAAATTAACAAAAGGATATACTTAGTTCCTGGTGTTTGAAAGCCACACGTCCTTCATCCTCTTCTTACTAGTGGTCTCTAGACCACTGAATATTGCTTATTCTCTCTTTCTTGGTTTGATTTTACTTGTCGGGCTCTTTCAGCAGCAAGTGAGTTCTTCTTTACCACATTCAGCATCCCCAGTGGATGCTGCTGGTCTAAACACGTCTGGGCAGTTTGACTGGAAGCTCATCCACAGACCTGTTCGGAGTCAAAAAAGCCTCTGGTTGTTGCCACTGACAACCTTTTGCTTTGTCAGCAAAAGTTGCTACATCACAGAAAAGTGGCTTCATCACAGCCATGAGAGCATGGATGTTTTCCAAATGTGATAATTCGGCTGTGAATCTAGCAGCAATTGCTCCTTAATATTTTGCACCTGGAATTGTTATTAATTTTTATATTTATCAAACAGCTGTAAATTGAGACCTTTAACTTGCAAATACTTGTGTGATCTAGAGAAGCCTGTGAAGGATAAGTGCACTCCAGTTCCAGTGGAGGCTTATTCAGATTCAGGTAATGTTCAGTTAGGGCCTGTTTCTTGGGGAATTTTAGTGCCTTGGCAATCACATATTTCATCAGTGAGCTATGAATTTTCGATTTCAAAATCTTAATTTTCATCCATTGTCCTTTTCCTGGTACAGTGAAACCAGATCTCTCTGCTGAAAAGCTTTGAGATTTCTTGTGGCTGGGAGAAAAGGATTTAGCCTTAATTCCAGGCCAGCTTGGCTGTTCATCCCCTCCAGGAGTGCTCCTAAACTCTTGTGGTGACAGGAGGTGATGGAAAAGAATGTTGGTCAGGTTTCTGGTTACACGGGGTCTCAGTATTCAGGAAGTCCACAAGCCGCAGTGAAATTACTAAGAATTTAAGCCTAGAAGGCTGAGTTGGTTAAAGGTGTTTCTTTTGTAGTCACTTTAAAGGAGATGAGGAGGGAGAGGAAAAAGACATAAGGGAAGAAGTGGTGGAAACAAGAGTCCATCCAGGAGCAGAGCAGAGGCTGCTGAAAAAAGAGATGACGTTGTGTTGAGGGGGAAGGATTAGAAGGAAAACTTGTACCAGGCAAGTTTTGAACTTGATTTGAACAAAGATTTGAATTTGAATCCTTGCTTCTCAATTCTGATTATTATGTTTTATAAATCTGTACATATTTTTAATTCTTTAGCACATATTTAATTCTTCAGTAAAGCATTGTTAAAGCTAGAAACATTATAATTTGTGTTGAGGATACAAAAAACTTCTTCCAGTGATGAAGGGGTTTTTATGCTGCTAAATGATCTGTACCAGAAACAAATAATGTACGTATTGTAATCGCTTGTCTTCAAGTTTGTGTTTCTGTGGAGCATTTTCAGTTTGTTGAAGGAGCAAAGCACTGTAAAACCAGATATATTCTGGATTGCCTTATGTCTGTGTTACTCATACAGTGATTACGGAGGGAGAAAAAAACATTTTTTATTAGATTTCTTATGGGTGCATTTTAAGAAGCAAATGTCATACAATACGTTCTTCAAAGTAGGAGGAAAAGGAGGATGTGTGGAGTCTCCTCCTGTTCCCCAGGGTTTTAAGAACTCATGGCTGAGCCAGTTAATGCATTCATTTTTCATGTAAAATCCAGTCTCGCCATGCTGGAGGCCTTTGTCCCTCCACAGTACACAGATTAGGCATCTTCAGGCAGGCTGACTCAGATGTGCTAAATAAATTGAGACAGCAAAGCGTGCTGTGTACTGAGGGCCGGAGAAGCACGTGCGCCCGGCTGCGCGGAGCCCAGGTGCTGGAGGACTTTTTGGGGAGGGGAGAGGGAATGGGTCAAAAAGAAGAAACAGATGTTGTCTAGGCAGGAATTCCCATTCATTTTGTTTACTCACCTGGCTTTTGAGGAAATCCCGTGACAACATATGTTTTCAGCTGACAGGCTTTTTATAAGCTCAGCTGTGACCAGTGTAATACCTCATTTTCCATGGAGAGAGCTGATGTCTGTTACCACTCCGTCCCTTCAGTTGCAGTGAAAGTGGCTTTATATAAGACAGAGTAATATCTGGTTTGCTAACACCAATTAAACAGACAGCTGAGTTTTCTTTCCTTTGCCAGAGCTCTTAGAACTGCCTTTCTGCTCTTTAAGATTTTATCCAGACCCATCAACAGCTTTTTCAGTCCTGGTGGCGCGTGACAGTTGGTTCTGGATAATATCTCTGCCCTTAATGAGTTATTAAAGTGGGCAGCATCATTAAGAATTTATTTTTATGCCTTGAAGCCCTTTTCAGACCTTTTTGCTATGAGACAACAGTGGCTACTGCTGGCAAAAGGGGCTTTGCTGCTGCGGAGTCACAGCAGCCAGCAGAGGGGCTGCTCAAGCTGTGCCTGCCCGTGGGGTACCCCCAGATGTGCCAACACTGTGCTGTGGGCATCCTTTCAGCAAATGAGTTACAGAAATCCAATTCTTGATGCAGTTGCATTAGGCATAGTTTCCTAAAAATCGGCTGTATTCTTATGTGCTGTATTCTTAAGTCCTCATGTGTTCCACTAGAAAATGCCAATTAATGGCAAATATGCAAATTGATATGTTGTTTCTCATTCTTGGAGAATGAAAGCCTGCCTGTGGATAGAAGGATAGAAGTATGCTTGTGGATGGAAAAGGATGATCCATGAAAAAATGAGCTAGCAGTTCTTGGGGAAGAGGGTGGACTGAGACTCTCCAGGGTTTTCATCTTTTGCAGAAGCAGAGCTGGTTTCTGTTCATTCAGTGAACCTTGATGGATTTTTCTTCTATTAGGTTGTCAAGACTCTCTCGAACCTGCATAAACTTTTTGTATTTGCAGTATACTATGGAATGGAGGTCTATCACTTCATTACATGTATTTGCAGTATACTATGGAATGGAGGTCTATCACTTCATTACATGTTAAGGGCCACTTTGCTATGAACCTATTACTGATGTTTTCCCTAGTGCACCCTGGCTCTTATTCCTGGTTTCTCTCTCCACTTAAATGTACTTTTGTCCAAGAATCAGTTTTAACCCTAGAGTGTAAGGTTTGCACAAGAATTTGTCTAACAAACAGCAGCTTTGTTTACTGTTAGCTCGTGAACTCAAATTTCCAAAGCATTTTCAGGCCATATATAGAATAAACAGTTTTGAAAGGTCTTAACACCTTTCTTCTTCAAAGTTGCAGGCTTTAGTGTAAATGGCCAATTGCTATTTTTTCTTTCCTTTTAAGTAAGAGAAAGTACTTACTGGGCCAATTCCAGAGCACTGACAAAACATTTGGAGGTACAACTAATATTGCAAGCTGTGGTCTTTATCAGAGGTTGTTAGATAAATCTAGCGATTACAGGTAGCTGGAAGGTGAACTAAGTTAGAAAGTAAGGAGGTATGGAATGGAATCCCTTTCTTTTGGATTCCAGATAAGCACTTCCATTTGAAATATTTGACGTTTATCATCTGTCTGTCTCCTCTCTACAGTTCCAGAGTATTTTACACTCTGGAAACACTCAGCTTCACAAATTATTGCCTCAGGTTAATACAGATCAGGGCAAAGGGAATAAGAAAAAGAGAATGAGAGTCTCTTCTTGGCCTTTTTGTGCTCTTTAAAGCACAATTAACAACTTCATGATTACTTTCAATTTTTCAGTTGCTACCTGTTCTGAGAGAACTTTTAAGTCTTTTTGTTTTTAAGACACATTTCTGCCTGAAAATGCCAAAATACTCATTCTGCTGTCAAATATTAAGAAAGACAGTCAGCCTTTTCTGATTGAAGTATTGTTTTTCTCTGAGATTCCTGCCTTGAGAATTTAACAGCTATTTTTTCAGATATTGTCTGTTTTTCCGTGCTATACTATTACACCTGCTTCTTTTTTTTCACTCTTTTGTCTGTTAAACAAAAGAAAACAAAAGTCTCCTTTCATTCCAATAATTTTACTAACACATGTGAACCAACATTTTAATGAAAATTTTATTAGAGTGCCTAGCTAATGCAGAAGATAGTGACTGAGATGAGTAACTCTTAGCTTTTTCTAATCTCCAAAATCTAGGATTGATAGGGAAAATCACAGTACTGATAAGGAAGCTATGTCCCTGTTGAACCAAAGCATTTAAAGCTGAAATTGTGTTGTAACTTGAATGCTTTGTTGGCCAGAGGGTTAACAATTGACTAAACAGTAAAAACTCAAATGAAATGTTGTACTGAACTGGGGACACTGTTAAATTGACTTTGCTCATTACAAAAAGATAAAAGCTCCAGCATCTGCATTTACCCTGTGTCAATGATCTGAAAAGCTAATGAAAATAGTATTCTTGCTGTCTGCTTTTTGTTTTCTCTCCAGGGATGACTTTGCCAGTTGGTTTGGTTATTAAACAGTTGGGAGAGGCAGCCTGATGGTTGGTTCCGGGCATCCTGTAGATGGTGAATTAGGATTTTGCAATATGACTTTCATTGCAGAATACAAGGTAGGTTCAACACAAATGAACGTTTAATATTTTATCTCAAAAGACATTAAGTTTTATTTAATTTTGGTGCTACTTTTTTTGTATGGATTCATTTAAATAGAGAAACTCCTGTACGCTAATTTTTTTGAGTGTTAATTTTCAAATACAGCACATTGATCTTGAAACACTCAATAAAATCAATATAGCCATTTCTGATGACAAATGCAGAGCTGACATTTTTTGCACAATGATCACTGACATATAATCTATTCTGTTGCCTTACCAAAAAAAAAAAAAGCCAACAAACTACGTAGAAATTTGTCTTCAGAACAGTTTTAGAATTCACTATTTAAAATTATTCTTAACATAGTTATTATATTTTTAGCTGAAATACCAAGTTTAATTATATTTCCTATTTGCACTAGAAGGCTAGATTTCTCACTCTTCTTTGGTTATGGTCCAAGACTGAGATTTAGACAGGACTCAGGTTGTAGACTGTTGCTGAGTCATCCAATTCGTACTAAACATTTACCTGCCTCTCATGAACTGTGTAATGCTTGCTTTGATCACATTCAAGATCCCCCACACTCTTAAATCAAGATCACCATGCCTTTAAAATCCAGCAGCTTTATTTTTTACTGAGGTACAGAGCAATTAAGTCCAAGGTCATGCATGGTCTGCAGCAAGCCAGGGTATCAAAAGCTGGTCTAAATGCAAGGACAGTGCCCTAAGCCTTGAATCTTCTTGTGTCAGGAAAAAAAGAGTTGACAAATTACGCTTTACATACAAATAAATGTATTAGAAGCTGATGTAATTTTAATGGGAAATTGATTTATTTGTATTAAATATATTTTATCTGTGAGAAAGGGTTCCAGCATCTCCCATATAGTCATTCTAGCACCTATATTCATCAATAGATACAATAATTTACATTTATAGAGCAATTGAAAACTTGCATAGGCTTGAAAGAGATACTTTTCTACAAAAATGAGAGTTTGTAGTCTGTACATTGACACTTTGATCACCTAGGTCGTGCATTACTATTCATGGAGGACACATGCTATCCTGTTCATTATGGGAGCCTGACTGCTTCTTCCTACTTTCTGGTCCATCTGCCCCTATCACAAATCAGAGAGTTTCCTCACTTTCACAATGAAGTTCAGTGTTTCCTCTGGTCAGTCCTATTATGCCCTGTGCCCTTTTCACTCTCTCCATAGCCCCTGCATTCCTGTTAACCATTTCTCATAACTCCTGAGAGCTGGCTGGGCAGGAGAGAGGACTTGCTGCAGCTCACCTGGCTCTACATATTTTAACCAGCACATATGTGCTGACTGATCCAGCATCACCTGCCCCCTTTTTTTCTTATGAAAACTGAAATCCCTTTCCAATTAACTATTGAAAATGTGTCCTATTATCAAGAGATATATTTAGTACATTCTATTCTTTATACTACTTTGGTACAGATGCAATATCAAAGGTACACAGGGTGTTCTGCCACTACTATCTGTAATTCGAAATTATGTACTCTTTGCAATTCTTCCACATCTTCCTAAGCATCATTAATTTTAAATATATGTCTTTGCTGCCCTTTCCAGTTCTCTAAACATAATCCCAATGAGTGCAATGTCAGAACTTCTAGTCATCCTGTCATTTGATTTATGCTTGTATTATCTGAAATGACTTACAAGCTTTCCAAGGGATGTTTCTGTCTTCTTACCAAGGGCTTGATCCTGCCTTACTAAAGTCAATAGTAGGCCCATTTTCTTTATTAAGAAAATTTATACAACAATAAATTCCATGATTTGCGGTGTAAGAAAGATCTCTGCATATACACACATTTACAGACAGCTCTTTAAGGATGATTAAATTGTTTGTGTTTCATCATACTAAGACAGTAGTTGAAGAATTACTATTGCTCTTGGTTATCATGTGTTTGTGTCTGGTTTTTTTGGTCAGCGTTTATACTGCAGTACTCAGGAGAATTTTTTGCAAGCAGAAATTGTAGTTTTGTGGCTGAAACGTTTGCTCAGCATTACAGTAAGAGCTGATTCTTCAAACAGTCTTCTCCAAATCCATTGCTTCCTGAGGATTAAGTTTCCATGCAAAGCTGAAATTGAATCCAAATGGACCAGACTGAACTGAATGAACTGAAGATGTAGACACTGACTTAAAACAGAATTTGGAGATATCTGCACAGCTCCCAGCAGAGAGGGGCTGGAAAGGAACATGTGCCATTTCATTTATGCAAGAAATGCTGCTTTGACACAGACCTATGGCTTGCTGTAACATGGGGCACAGGCAGACCAAGCTGGCAGATTCCTAGGAAAGACTGGAAATGTACCTTTTGCTTGAAAATAGCAGGAGAATTGCCTGAATGCCAAAGGTGCTTAATTATTTAAAGATGCTTAAGCAAGTCAGTTACCTAAATATGCATGTGGGGAGGAGGGAAAGGAGAGTAGTAACTATAGGATTTGGCCAAATATATTTAGCCTGGGCTTTAAATTTTTACATACACATTACTGCCTCTAGTTGCCTTTCTGGGGTCACTGGTGTGTGTGAAGCTGAAGATGGGATTGGAACCAGACATTAGAAATCTTTAATAGGACAATTTCTATTTAACCATGTGAATATCAAAGCTGTCCTGGGGTCAGAGAGGTTTTTATGTTGCTTGCCTCCAAGTCTGACAGAACATCTACTTGTCATTTGAGTCCATCTAATGAAATCTTGATAAAGTAGATGTTACGAAACATAAATCACCCTTTAATATCCACCTAGGATGACCACAAAAGGCAAATATCTATCCTATATTAAATCATTTAAATGTGTTTTTCACATCAACTTTTTACCTATTTTTGTTTTCTGCCATGGTTATGCCCAGAGGAGGAATTGTATTAGTCTGCTGTGAATTCAGCAAGTAGCAAGGCATCCCAAGTCTTTGTTGAAAGACATTATTTATTCTATCAATATTTTATGTGGAGCAACCACTGAACTGCATAATTTGGTAGAGATGAGTGTGCTGCTCCCTTAATACCTCTAATGTTCTCATGCTTTCTTCACTTTTTAGAAGTGATATGAGAATAAACACTAAATGTGGTGTTCAGGGGGAAAAAAAAGCGTGCCACAAGCTCATAGTACTTGGTATTGCACATATATTTTCCTGGCAGTTTTTCTGAAACTCTCCTGGGGGCTCAGCAGTGTCTCTTAGCCTGTTGGTTGCTCAGGGGCTTTACTGGCACACAACATATGATGTGCCTTCTCAGCCACACATTAGCTTCCCCTGGGGTTTGTGGTTCTTCCCCCAGTGAACCCCTAGCTGACATCAAGTTAGTCATTGTCAGCAGTCGGGTGAGACTAAGTTTGCTTTTGGTACCATTACTCCAGGTTAGCCTTCTCCATGGCTCTGAAGGCAGCTTCCGAGTCTGCTATGGCAGTTCTTTAATAGCATCATTTGCATTTATTACTGTAAGTACACTGAGATTAGGTTTATTTCTTTGAGCTACTTGAAGTTCACCCTGACTGTCATCCAAAATGAATTCAAGAATCCAAAAATGCCGTAAACCATATGGCCATATGATAAATTAGTTTGTCTTGCCCCTTTGGCCCCTCTACCTATCGCTGCCCCAGGGGGTTCTTCCAGCACTCCATGCCACGGAGGTAGAAGCTGCCATTAAAAATACAACAGGCAAGGTATTTATTTTACTTTTCTTGTGAAATTCTCACAGATACAAATTGGTCCTTTGGGGGTCCTATGAAGGGGGTAAGATTCTCTCAAGAGCCATTAAATACAAGCATTTTTATGTCAAGGATAATTGTTAAAGTCCAGGATATTATTGTATTCTCTCCCACAGGAAAGGGAGAATTTTTTCAGTGTGATTTAACACTTGTATTTCCCTAAAAGATTGAGATGATAGAGTTGAAGCCATAATAATTTTTAGCATGGAAAAACTAATGTACTTTCTAAACAATTTTAAGATCCTTTTTGAGATCTTTACACCAGGAGTCCAGATGCCAAAACCTAGAGCAGGGAAGTTATGAAATACTTTGCCAGAAAGATATTCTACATATTTCTAGGGTTTGACAAGTAGAGAATAAAGAGTTTAAGTAGCAAGCATTTAAGAAAACCTGCATTGATCAGAAGTGATCTGACGCTCTGATGTAACGGAAGTCTTCCAGAAGAAAATAAAACTCAGTGCTATTCTCCTTTGTATCTCATTTCATGTACCCCGTATTACATAGCACACAAAGTACTGTGAACTCTGCTGCTGCCATTAGGTAAAACTCTTTTCAAGTCAAAGGATTAGTACTCATTTACTAGTTTGGTCTGGTACTGCATCAGAAAGTGTTGTGTAACGAGTAGTGGTGCTAACAAGGCTCTAGGAAACTAATTCATTTTGCAATTAAATTTTTTTTTTTTTGTCTCTTTCCAGGCTATCTTGGAAAACTCATGCTCTCTATGAACATTCCAAATCAGTGTTCAAACTGCTGGTGTTTCTGGCTTGGTTCCCAAGAAAACAAGTGTCCAGTGCATTTGTAGGAGAGAAGTGCCGTGGTTTGAAGTTCAGTCTTGCTCTGAAATGCATCAGAATGTTGCCAGCTCTTGTAAGGTAGCACTCTACATGTGACAATTAATGATATTTATCCTCATAGCACCTCTGTGTTAATCCATGCTATTGTCTGTTGCAAAAATGTTTTTACTTTAAATATATGCATTTTCTAATAAGGAGACCCTTTTATGCCAAAGAACCTGGAAAGGAGCAGTAGTACATTAAGGTAATTCAACAGAAATCCACAAAATGGTTTTGTGCTTTTTTTTTTCTTTTTTTTTTTTTAAACTGAAGCATCTGTTTGTGATTCCTGACTGGATATCATGTATCTGGGTGAACAGAGTTACAGTGTCTCGTTAAAGGCAAGTTCCAAGTGACAGCAGATGGAGTTTGAGCTAGGATTAATTGTAAGGAAAGGGAGAGCTGAGGGTGTTTGGTTTCAGTTTTAAGAATCAAACCTCCTGCCTCGGTTAACACAGATATTTGGATTTGATACAGATTAATCAGAAGATTACCAGAGCAGGGAGATAAAGAGAAACCTCAGGTCACCTGATTAGGACCTGGTTTTAATCACTGTAACGTGGAAAAACTGTTAGTAAGGGACAATAAAAGAGTAGTCAGCTATTTGCTATGAGAATTTAATAAAATTAATATGTAGAGATGTGTGGGTTAGAAATACAGGAAGTTCAAAGGAATCTCTGAAGCTTGGTTAAAAAAGTTATGTGTAATTCTGTGAAGAAAGTAAGAGGCAGATGTGTCTTGGTGAGGAGTGGAGAAAAATACTGGCTAGGTAGAGAGTGTCTCTGGCAAAGACATTTATGTTAGGTGCTTCCATGGTATTCCAAAAGTCTTTAAAAGTCAGGTTCCTGCAGCACATGAAGGAAAAGAGATCAGATTTCCTCACCAAGAATGCTCGGTCTATTAGATGTGACACCTGAGTTTGAATTTTACTGGGTGAACGTTTCATAGCACTGGCTACCCAGAGAAATCCCCCCAACTGGAGCGATTCTGCTTTATACACACCCTAGAATGCAAATGGAATAATAAACGCCTGCTGTTACATGCCCCTGCGTGCACAGGCTGACATCAGTAAGTAATGATAGTTGTTTAAATGTTTTTATTGATTTGGTTTTTTAAATGCTCTGTAGTGCATTTGGAAAGCCACCAAGCCAGCCCTTCATCAGCGAGCTATGGAAGGTACCTTTAAAAGAGTGTATATTATATTGTAGCTTTCATGTATGTATAGGTATTTAGGTCTAAAGGTGATATTTTTTATTTTTTACCCAGGTCAGAATAACTAATAATAATAATAATAATAGTTCAGATGTGAACATGCTTTGTAATGTCACCTTCTTGCTGATCTGTCTCCAGAGATGAGATTCTTTAATTTATTACGCCTGGACATGCCTCCCATGTTAAGTGTCCCTGCATAGTACGTGTCCAGGGGAGGGCACAGGCTGTGCTGTATGTTGCCACAGAAATTAAATCAGGCAGCCTGCTGAATTACAAATGCAACACAAATTTTCTCATCTGAAAAACAACCTTGTTTGCTTTTTGGATTTTATTCTTACCTTTGAAATCAAAATGGGCAAATTATTAATTTCACATAATTGCAGGCAACTTAATCTTATTGATAAATCTGACAAAAATAAAAGGAGATAATCTTGATCTGGACAAATAAGAGAGGGATATTTTCCTTGTTTATGCAGTATGCTAGTCAAGGCATGATAGTTTTACCCTCCAAATTTAGAATGCAGTGATTCTTGGCTTTTTATTGCTATACAATAGTTTCTGCATGTTTGTTAGATTAAATTTTATTTTTAATTAATGCTTGTAAAACTTTAATTGAAACACTTCACACAAGATCTTTAAAGTCTCTGATTAGACTGAATGGTTTATTCAATAGATTCAGATTTAATATTTTTTTTTAAGTCTTTAATATAGCTTAAGGTCTTTTTTTTTTTTTTTAAACATAGACATCGCTTGACCTGCCAGACAAAACTGGCAACTGTCTTGGCAAATACCACAATAGACTGTAATGAGGAAATTAATAGAAACCTAATGATGAAGAAAACTTTGGGTAAAAGCAAAAAGTCTGTGAATGCCGATGAGCAACACTTTTTTATTTCATAGTTTTTATAAGAAATGGTTGGCTCACGTTGTAACGGGGACAAATTAATCCAGCATATTCATGTTAAGTAGGGTTGTAGAGGGCATCTCCAGAGTAGAGCACTAATGTCCTACACACCGTGTCCCCAGCTGGACATGCTTTTTGTCCCAATCCCTATTGCTGTTGTTTAGTGAGCTCATCTGGGGAAAGATAGAGTGAGGAATGAGAGAAAAATGCAAGAAGTGAAGTCACACTTCTCTCAGGCTGCATGGTACATTTTGTCAGCTTTCTTCAGCTCTATGCTGAACTAGAGATGGAAATTAGCTAAGAAATATCTATTTACATTAATTGTAACAACATGGGGTTTGTTAGGGAATATTATATTATGAAATATTTTTCAAAAGGAAATATAACTTTCTTTTGTGAAGTTAAGTTGTATATTAATTTATGTAGCACCATTCATGCAGTGCATCATATACATACTAGTGATTCGCTTTTTCCCAGATTGGTCCTCGCTGCTTTTCAGGAGTAATGTGAGGAATAATGTCTGCAGTGCTAAATTAACAAAAATATATAGATAGGTGGGTAATTGGTGTAGTGTATACAAGTCTCTACATGTTGTAAATGCCTAATTTGCATTCAGATTGGATGTGTTGGCCTGACTGTTTAGTTTGCACTTTTGAAATGAATTTTCCAGTTTATGCCCTCCTTGCTGTGCTATATATAACAGCGAAGCAGGCAAAATGGCTTTCTTATAAGTGAATTTAAACTGGAAAATGCTTTTCAGCTGCTGCTGGCTTTCAGTTCATCAGATAAGACTAAAGCTATCCCAAAATCACCACCCCCCCACAAAACGTATGGAGTGGAAATTGGGTCCTTTCTGCTTTGTGCTTAATCTGCTACTATTGTATTTTATTACTTGATAAGTTAGACAAAGCCAAAAACATAATTGGAAATTTAATATTATTTTAAGTGAGTTTTAGATGTTTTTGTAAATCACTAAAAGTATCTTCAAACATCTCAGTAGGTCAGGCTCTATGACAACAAACTTCAGTGCACTGTATCAAAATACTAAAAAATTGTCTACATAAATTATCTCCTTGCTCCTAAGTGTGTTTCACAAAAGAGGAAATACCTTTAAAAGCAGGTATTTGCTAAAAAAAAGAAAAAAAAAATTTGGAAGCAGGTGCTTTTCAGACAGGTGCAAACATATGGTTTCTTGTTGCGTAATCATACAATCTTGAAAAAGCTGTACCTGGGAATAAATGGTTACTTACTGTTAATGATGTCTTAAATATTTACTTACATGCTTTTAGTTGCAATAAAATAGCTCCTGTTAAAGTCAATAATAATATATCATAGAATCATAGAATCATCTGGGCCGGAAGGGACCTTCAAAGGTCATCTAGTCCAACCCCCCTGCAGTCACAGGGACACCCCCAACTAGACCAGGTTGCCCAGGGCCTCGTTGAGCCTCACCTTGAATGTCTCCAGGGAAGGGGCCTCAACCACCTCCCTGGGCAACCTGTTCCAGTGCTCCACCACCCTCATTGGAAAGAACTTATTCCTAATGTCTAATCTAAATCTGCTC
>BJBW01013051.1:0-10033 GCA_004320125.1 Scolopax mira | reverse complement strand
GGGAAAAAGACTAGGTGCTTCTCCATGCAATTGTTGAATTGCATGAGGAACCTCTTGGTCCATTTCTCCAGCCTCTCCAGGTCTCTCAGGATGGGACCTGGAGGGCAGCAAGGACCCTCTGGGAGATGGGCTGGTCCTCCCGGCCTGGTGTCCTCAGCAACTGTGCTGAGGCTCTATCTGTCCCATCATCCCAGTGATCAACAACGGTGTTTCTCCATTGCCATGCAAGACCCTGCTGCTGGGAGCTCTTGCACGTGCAGAACACAACCTGTGCTCTGGGGCTGTTGGGGTGGAGTGGTGATGTTGTGACATGCAACCCTAGAGGGACCTGCCTTTCATGCAGGTGGTTACTGTGGGTCTGTGGTTTTAGTGTTTCAGAGCCCTTTTGGGGAAACATGATTCCAGAGGGATGTTTCTCTTTAGCAAATTGCCGCATGTTTACTCCCTTAACCTCTTCTTCTCTCCCTTCAGAGCCAGATACCTCTAGCTCAATGCCCACCATGTCAACAACCTCAGGTATGTCCAGGGAATTTAGGGGTCTGACTAGCTCCTTCCCCAAGATATGGATCAGAGTATCTCAACATTGTTGAATTTGGACCGACCGAGTTTGGTGACATCTTTTCCTTGTTTCCTAAGTCGAGTCTCCTAGAGCTGACTGCTCAAGGCCAAGTCTAGATGGCTCTTCGGTATCTCTAAGGATGAAGACTCCTCCAGCCCTATGGGCAATCTGTGCTGTGCTCAGTCACCCTCACAGTTAAAAAGTATTTCCTGATGTTGAGGCAGAACATGAATGGAGCATCTGAGATGGGGTCCCCAGATGGGGCTCACCTATTGGGGTTGTGTGTGTGCCAGTGCAGGCAGAGAAATATTTTGATCATGGTTGTGGCCAGAGAATCACAGAATGATATGGGGTTGGAAGAGACCTCTGGAAATCATCTAGTCCAACCCCCTGCCAAAGCCAATGAGAGGAATGTTAATGCTTGTAATTTCGCCTATTTTCCTCTTCATTTAATACCAAAAGAACAATCCCTCAAATTATCCCAAAATAACCTTGCAGTTGATTTCACACTCAGTGCAGTCACTTCCTTGTTTCACATGTGCTTAAAAAGTGTTGTGTTTGACCACTTCTTAAATATCATTATTTCCCCATGTTATTTTATTAGCTGCAACTGACCTATATATCATTTTTTGGATTGTGACGTAAGGTCCTTCATGTTCACGAATTGGATGTTTGTCAGCATTCTTACTCAGAAACACAATAATTTTCATCCTTTTTTTTCCTTCCCTTTGGTCACTAGCAACTCTAAAAGAGGTGAACCAGGCTCAGCTGAGGGTTTTTCCTCTTTCAAAGGACCAGCTGACCTCCAGAGGTCCAGCCTCAATGATTGTGCAGTTCTATGACAAATACTCTATCCTGCTAGTGCAGACATTGAAGATCAGCATTATAAAAGCAATTCTGTGTGCTTAGGATCTCCTACATTGCGTTCAGATGACACATGAACCTAATAGAAAAACTGTTGAAGCTGGAAGAATTCACTGCCTCTAAATTTTAGACTTATAAATTCAACACAAACCTATTCTAAAAGCAAACTGAAATGGTGTGTATGTATATTTTTCTTCTTGTGTTTTCTCTGCAGAAGATTATTCTTGTGGAGGTTTGCTTTCCTCTCCATCTGGGACATTTCAGAGTCCATTTTACCCCAGAAATTATCCAAACAATGCCAACTGTGTTTGGGAAATAGAAGTACAGAACAATTTTCGTGTCGTACTCACATTTAGAGATGTTCAGTAAGTAAAAATTCATTACATGGGAAGATGATTTATGAGATCAACACCTTGGATTTACTAAGCTGATAGCTGCTTTCTTTCAAGAGTGTTTTTCACAGCTTTTAGTGCATTTGGGATGAAAAATGTATTCATTTTTGTTTATTTAGTCAACAATGTGGCTGACATCTAGCAAGACAGAAATTAGAGGCTGTAATTTCTGTTCCAAAGATTTGATAGTCATATCATTAAAATGTAGTCTTTTCTATGAACAGGTTAATCGGAGTTAAAAAAAATTAAATGCAGAGGAAAAAAAAAAAAAAGGAAAAAAAGAAACATATAACTAAATATTCATGTTTACTCCCCAGGATGGAAGGGGGCAGATGCCTGTCTGACTATGTGGAAGTCTATGATGGGCCACTTTATACCTCTCCTCTGCTTGGGAAATTTTGTTCTGGTTATTATCGCACGTACGAATCTTCCTCAAACCTGCTGACTGTCCGGTTTTACAGCAACTCTCGATACACATACAGAGGGTTTCAGGCTGACTATTATTCCACTTCAGCAGATCAGAACACAAGTAAGTTCACATTTAAAGCAGAAACCTGCTTCTCCATTATTTCCTAGTTCACTGTTTGTTAGGCTTGTCGTACCACTTCAATGAATCGCTCATTTCATGTTATTTGAAATTAGATCTGCAGCATTTCATCCTGGTTTGAGGTAGGAAGATAGAGATACTTGCCTAAAGATGCAAGTATGTGGTTTGGATTCTGAACTCCATCTGCAAAAAATACTGTTTATTTAAGTATAACCTTTTCCAGTCACTTCAAATGAGCTCGTAACGTATTTTCTTTGCCATCTTCTAGAGCTGTTGTGTTTGCCAGACTACATGCGTGCAGTTGTGAGCAGATACTTCCTTCAGTCACAAGGCTACTCTCCTTGGAAACTCTCCTTGAATGACCCCTCTTGCAAACCCAACATTACGTCAGACTCTGTCATATTTGACATCCCATACACCCACTGTGGCACAGAGAGAGAGGTAGGACTTTGAAGGTTTCTGCCAAATACGCAAACATTTTGAGTGTGTAATAAAAAAAAAAAAAAAAAATTCAAACCCAAGAAATCGTTTTGAAAACCACCACAAGTTGAAAGCTATGCTGGGGTTTGCAGAGACTGGAAGTGTCTTAGTGACTATGGGCTGCCTCTCCCTCCCTCTCCTGAGGGGTAAGGTTTATTAACAGATTTCCTGCATCTGCTGCCCAAGTATTCACTTACAGCCTGTTATTGATCTTCCAAAGAATAAAGTGTAGGAAACAAATACTTGACATTTTCAAAGAAGTCCCAAGCTGAGTGTGGTCATTAAAAAGGTCTCAAAGCCTTTAATAACTATGACCAATTGTGGTTTAGATCAGATTTAAGCTTAAAGACTGTGCTGGACCAGATCCTTCTGGTATTTGATGTTCAAAGAATTGTATGGGTTGTATTTAGTTAGTTACGTCTGCAAGCAGTGTGAGTAGTTTTCTCAGGTACACTTTGTGGTCGCTGAATATTACATGCAAATTACAGGTCCTTATCTTGAGAATAGAAATTACTAGGTTTGGACTTCTCCATGGTAGACTTTCTGGGAAATAATGTGTTTACTTTGCCCATTGCTGTAAGGATACAGCAATGTTTAGAATGCATAATAGGAAACTTGCCTATATTAATTAATTTTGCATTTTATTTTATATGCCAAACAGGGAAACAACAATACAATAACCTATTCCAACCTTATTAGAGGATCATCTTCTGGTACTGTAATCACAAGAACTAGAAATCTTCACTTGCATATCCACTGCAAAATGCTCCAGAACACATGGGCACAGATAATGTATATTGCGGATGACAATTTTGAAATCAATGAGACTCAGTATAGCAGATATGATGTAAACCTTACATTTTATCGTTCCTCATCCTTCTCACGGCCAGTGTATGATTCACCATACTATGTTAATATCAACCAGAATTTGTTTGTTGAAGCTTACCTACACAGCTCTGATTCAAACCTGGTGTTGTTTCTGGACACGTGTGTGGCATCTCCCACTCCCCACAATTTTACAACAGTGACCTATGATATAATCAGGAAAGGGTAAGCTCATATGCCTTAAAATTATAGGTAGAACTGTCTTTGAACCCCTGTATCTCTCTCTTTTTTTGTTAATCTTGTTTTTTAACTATTTTTTTAATGGAATAGTGTGAGTACAGCATACATTAATGTCAGCTTATAACTAATTAATGAATATGGGCATTTGGGGTTTACTGGGGGAAAGGGGATGGATTGACTCAAAATATAACACTCATGAGTTTAAATGTGACAGACTAAATGGCTATAGCCATTTCACCATGGATTCTTGTTATCAGGGATGTGACAATGACATATCTCAGGGAAAGATAATCCACCTTCAGAAAAATATAGAGACACTAGGGATCTAGACAGCACGAGCTGAGGGGGAGGGAACATGGCTCACTGCTGACAACGAAGGGCATCTTGCTTTTCCTACCTAATTGCAGGTTTTTCAACCCTTTTCAACACGTTGAAAAAGCACTTTTCATGTTCCCCGTTATATTGTGTGGAAATAACTGCTTGCAGAGTGTATTCATGGGAGTTTTTCTGTTTCTTTGTAGGTGTGTTCGAGATTCTACCTATTATTCTTATTCCTCACCCTACAGACACGTGGTCCGCTTTAAATTCAGTGCCTTCCAGTTTATTCGTTACACTCCATCGGTTTACCTGCAGTGTGAACTAGTGGTGTGCAGGGCCTATGACTATTCTTCCAGGTGCTACCAAGGTTGTATTGCCAGGTCCAAGAGAGAGGCAAGCTCTGATGAAGAAAGGGTGACCGTTGTTGCTGGCCCAATAAAGCTTCGGGAAGGTGGTGCTGAGAAAGAGAATGCGCATGATTTTGAGTAAAACCTTGTCTCCTTTAGCAGACAGCATCTTTAAATGCCAGCTTAATTCTGAACGAAATTATGCTGCTGCTGGCAATCCACAATAAACATGAGGAATGAGTTTACTGACTCCTGCCTATTAATCCCACTTCTTGTCACTCGTCTTCACCTGCACGTCATAAAAATGCTAATTCTGCAGCTCTCTGATGAGACAGGGTACAGGCTGCTCTGTGGAACTCACCTGTTCCCAAACTGCCTGCCGTTTGTAGCTGCTGTGTCTGGAAAGCTGTTTTGAAAGCTTCCCAGACAAATTGTTGGTCTCTAAGTTTTTGGGTTTGGGGTTTTTTTTTACTTAATGGTAAGACTGAAATGCTTAAGTAGGAGTTTAAGTTCTATAAACAAGCTCTACTGATATAATCCTTGTTTGATGTGTATCTGGAATACCCTGGATGTATCAGAGTGCAAGAAAGTGATTGGTCTTCAAACCTGATCTAGAATGCCATTTTTAGTCTTTTTTAATGTTTCAGAAATAACAAGGTGAAGGATTGGATGCAACCACCCGATGGTCCTCTTGTCCTTCCCAGAGCTGGACCCTTTTGTCATCCATGAGAAATTAATTCAGCTCCAGCTGGTGCTTCTCACCTGCCATTTATTTTTGCTGTCAGGCCCCTGGCAGTTGCTTTTCCCTCTTGTTGTGTTTCTTTTGAAACCTAAAGTGAAGAAATCAATTCCATACCAGATCACTTAAGCCCTGGTAAACACCTGCAGCTGGTCACATTGGTTGAGTAATTTGATGGACTAAGTAATTTTCTTGTATTGAGTAATTTAATTGACAATTCAAGATTAAAATACAAGCAGAAAAGGCTTTCTGTGGTGATGGCTCACCTCCAGAGAAGAGGTGGGGTTGATGTAACAACTCAGCATTGCAGGAAGCCAGAAGACCAGGGAAAGTTTGCAGCCTGATAACAACCCTCAAATTAGTTGCAATAATTTGGCTTTCAGATCATAACCCAGTACCTGAATCAACAGCTTCCTCCTCTCAAGATGGGTTTCTTTGCCAGTGAAATTACAGCCTGGGTTGTGGGGAACACCGATGGCCAGTTCTTGCTCAACAGGAAACATGAGTTCCTGTTGTCTCCCACTTCTTCAGAAGTAAATCGAGTTCTTCCTTTCCACAGGGCAGCTGGGAGTACATCCCACGATGTGTGTTGTGTGATAACCACTAACACAGCCCCTCTGGGTACCTCTGAAAGGTATTTCAATAAATTTCTGTGGGATGCAATGCAAGAATTTCAATTTACCCTTCAGGCAAGGCTAGTGCTGCCGAAACCGCCCTGCAATGTTTTCTGGCAGTCCAAGCCAGTGGGTGAAATATTTGAATGCAAGTACTACTCCTGTACACTTCTAAGCCTGCTTTTAAGTCCTGTGTTTTGTCAGTGCTGATTTTCAAAGACGGAGATTAAATTTTTGCATAATAATTGCATGGCGTAATGAAATGTTTCGAAGGGAGAAGACTGCATGCACCTAAAATTTCCTGGGCAATCACGGTGGAGAGAAGCACATCCTTCTGATTGCATATGGATCCTCATAGATGATGTCCGACTATTTTGTCACTAGTTCTTTAGGGAAGTCATTCTTGCTGAGAAAACAAGCTATTTCAGCTGTTTTCTATTATGGCTGATTTCCAATATAAATTATGTAATTGCAAAATTAGGAGGATGATGTTTCTAGTGTGATATTACTGTCTCGATTCCTGAAAGGGTCTCTGCATTTGAACTCAAAGTTTTGCTGTCTTGAAGAGCATCATCTGCAACAAAGAAGTTTTTCCAAGCAACATGTTGGTCATAGGTGGGGTTCTTCTCCATCACACACCTGGGTTCTGGAAAAATCCAGGAGGATCTAATTTGGTCCAGATCAGCCCTGCATAGCAGTTTATGTCTGCAACCCTGCCTCAGCCAGGCACCTCTGTAAAACTCATACAAAACCCTATTATACAACTATCTTGATGGTATAATTACTGCTATAGCTTAACCTAATACTTCACTGTCAGCTGGAAAATTACTTAAAAGTCCCATGTCTAGTTTGGAGGGGTTTCACTGAATTTCACTGAATTTTTAGAGTTGGAAGGGACCATAGAGATCTTCTAGTCCAACTCCCCTTAAAATATACAAGAAAGTAATACACGTATTCAAGTCTGATTTATGGAAGAAGCTATTTCTCATAATTTTGTGAAGAAATATATGAAGTTTAAGTTCATTTTGGCTGTCACCGTTGTTCTAAGTAAACGTGTTCAGTAAATCTTTACATGTCTTATATTTGTCATATCAAATACAGGACTTATTGCTTTGTTTTTTTTTCTTCTTCTTTATCAACATCTAAAGACAAATGAAGTCAGTATAACTTTTTTTGGGTAATACTGTAGCTCTGACTCCTCCTCAGGGCATGGCACAGCTTTGCTGGGTTGGTGCCATAGGGGTTGCAGAGGCGACCCAGCACAATTTGCCCAGCCAGGTCATCATTGGGCTTTTTGAAGAATAGACTGACACGGCATAAACTGACATGGCATCAGTCTCGACCATCCCACTGCAGCTTCCAGAAGCCAAACCCCATCACAGCCATCAGCCAATTGCAAATCTTTACCTCCTCCTGTTTTCCCAAAGAGCAATAAATATTGGAAATGATATATGCTGAACTGAGATATCAGGAGAACCTCATCTGCCTGGCCATCAGGAGGCAGTTTCTGGAAAAATCTTTGAAGAAGCTGGTACCTTGAAGAAGTGTTGTGCTTCCTTGATCCCTGCCTGCAGGAGGCAGGCTGCTCTCCTGCTGCACCTCTGGTGACCACAGCAGCAGAGCATGATGCTCATCTCATGATGAGCACGCCTCATCGGGACCCTCATTGCAGAGCAGCTTTGCTTTGATGTCTCTGGAAAATGCATTTCCATCCTCAGTGCTAGACTGTGTGTGATCAAGGCTGGCCCTGGACTGTGGCCAAGGCAGATGGAAATGGACTTTAATGGCTGCTCTCAGGACAACCCCACCTGAGTCAACAGACCTTTGGTACCTTTATTGCAACATTTAAAAGCTTAGGATACCAGAGAAAGCAAGACTGGTTTTCTTGGGTATAATTGGAGCTGCGACTGGGCAAACAAAGCTACTGTTGCTGTCTCTTTGTTTTGGAACACGTTCAAAATTTCCCAAGGGGAAAAAAAAAAAAAAAGCCTAGGTCAGACTTCAACACCTTTTGACTTGTCACGTGACCACTGTGATAATGTAATTGCATACAGCTGGGGGAAATTTTCCCCTTCTTTCTGAAGAAAGGAAGGGCTAAAAGAGAACATAAGTTGAAGACTGGACTGGGTGAAAACTTAATGATTCGCAATTACTTGATGTTTAAGACAAAAGTATGTGGATTAGCTAAAAAGATATAATAAATTTCTGTTATCATGGAACTACAACCTACATAATTGCAGGAAAACCCCAAATGTCCCCATAAATTCCCCCTCTATTAAATACTGGTGAATGAATAAGTAGAAAAGATATGAGCATCCCCATAGTGATATTTACACTGCCATATTTGCACTAAGGTCTGCACTTTTCCCCAGCATCCCTTGGACGTGTACGGTGAGTCTCCTCCATCTTTATATCAAATCTCAAATTTTGAAGTGCTCTTAGTAAATACAAATAGTGATTGTTAATAACTAACTTCTACTCTTACATTTTCCTTTTTATAATCCCTTTTTCCTTAAGCATTGTGTTAATTCTCATTTGAAAAGACTTGTGTCAGTTTTTATTTCTCTTTCAAGGCTTTTTCTCAGTTCAGTAAAAGCCTGAATTATTACTATTCTTAGCTCAGGTTCTTGGTTCAAAACTGGACCAATCTTCCTACCCTGAAGAGTGGCAGCTACAAAGGGCACAATAGAATAAGTCAATGGCTATTGTCTTTTTCTTTTTTAAGGAATGACTCATGCATCCATATGACAAGACAGAGTAGATTCATTGTATTATTGTATTCATGTGAACCAGGCAGGGAATGGCAAGCCGGAGGCAATTGCAGCACAGTAACATCCTCAGGAGTAAAATATAGGCCATAAGGGGATGAGATGTATGGGATTCTTAAAACAGATAACTTGCAAACACAATGCAGACTCTTTAGAGTATTTTAAACATTTCTATACATTCCCACTGTTCTTGGTATGTACTTGTTGACCTTACAATCAATCTAGTGAAACTGAACGTCAGTGAAAACTATAAGAAGATACTTATATCAATTCACTTGAAGATACCTCCACCACCTTTCCCTTTTTTTCCCCTTCTGGTATTTTGTTGTTGTTGTTTAGGCAAATAGACCAATACAAGATTCCTCTTTATCTAGCAAGGATATGTTTGCAAGCTCTGAAGTGTCTGGGTTAGGCATCTGAGACCTGCCTAGCATTTTCAGCAGGCTGTGAGCACTTGGGCAACCAGTTAACATGGCCACTGCCTCGCCATGCATTATTCTACAGCCAACTTGTAGGCTCTTTCTTTAACTGAGCTGTTATTTATGTAATGGCAAGCGCAGCCTGGAGACCTCATCGCTTGCTCAGTGTGCAGAAAACACATCCAAAAGAGGAATGTGATTTCTCTTTGGGCTAAAAAGCAAAACCTACTGCTTGGTGTGGTACAGTCATGCCCCAGTTGGGACAGGCTCTGTAGAAAGACTTAGCACAGTTTGGTTTGGTCACTGGGAGTTTCTCAATGTGGAGGCTGAGGTGTGTTGGCCTCCATATGCACCCTGGTTGTGAAATTTATAAAGTGAGGGGACCAGCTGAGCAATAAGAATTTCAGCAAATATCTTCATAATAGATTTTGAGAAGTGTACCGGAGGCCTGATTTTACAGAGATTAAGGTAAACATTTAACTACCTCAATAATTTCTGAAGATTTTGGAAGACTACTCATAGCAGAAAAGTTGTACACATATCTTAGTTAAACATTTGCAAAATTTTGTTACTTATTGTTACTCAATCAAATGTTTGATTTTAAGACTTCTTTTGGCTCCTGGTTAAATGTCAATATCTACTGCAATAGCCAATAAAGTAATATGTGTGTAAAACTGACTTCATCTAGTGTGGCAAAATTCACTGACTTCTTTTTCACTGTCTACAAATTGCTACAGAATGGTTAGTTATGGGCAGTAGGGAGAGGAACAGGTGAGGTGTATTTGTTTTTCATTGCCCATCCATTTAGTAAATACTATGCTCCCTGTTGCCTCACAGATTGTAACGTGCAGGGCACCCCTCCTATTATGAAGAACACACTGGTATAAATTATTTGTCCAGTTTGGTAGATTAAAAAAAAAA
>BJBW01013049.1:0-25480 GCA_004320125.1 Scolopax mira | reverse complement strand
CCTCCGGGGTGTCAGCCACCCCTCCCAGTTTGGTATCATCAGCAAACTTGCTGAGGATACACTCTGTCCCCTCACCCAGATCACTGGAGGAATACCAGACAGCCCACCACTCTTGGTGTTAGGTGAACATTTCCTGTAAGAGAGCAAGATGAAAAGTGCTGCTGAAGGAATATCAGATTTAAGAAAAAAGCAGGTTTCAGGGAAAGGCAGTTTTCAGGTTCCTCTGAGATGCCTAGATTTTCAGGACAACAAAGGGCAACATGGCTGGCAACACTTGAAGTGATCTTAGGTGACAAACTCTGCCTCATGCTGACTGCGTGATCGAGGGTGAAGCTCATATCATCTAAGGCTACACCCACAGTGCAGCATCCCTCATCAACCTTGTCACTTGGGCTTCCCAGAGACACCAGAGTGGTCAGTGGGGTCAGGGGTGCAAGAAATCCCACTTTATATAGACATTGAAAGATGTTAGAAGAGTCAAGCCCTGAAAGAGCCTCTGCCTCTCTTCATGCCTCTCATCCTGCACACCCAGCAACCCTCCCACAGTGGTCTGCAGTGTCCAGCCCCACGCATTGCTTGTGGAGGCACAACCAAGATCTTCTTGTGTGCAACACCAAGGGACTGGCCATCACCTCTGGAGGGATGTAGATCTGTAGAGGCAGCTGCAGGTGCACATATGTTGCTGTATCTGTAGTCTGGCAGCAGGGTTGGAAGGGAAGCAGTGACCCGAGATCAGGTAGGGGAGAGAAGAGACGGGAGAGCGGGGTGATTGTGACCAGGGAGCCATGCAAAGAATGCAGAAGGACAGAGGCCAAGAGAAATGGGCAGAGATGTGGAAGAGAGCAGCTGAGCTCCACAAACAAACATATATAACTGACAAGCCCCGTGCCAGATAAATAACTAGAAAACTCCAAGCAAGCACACATGGACATCTCTATAAACAACCTAACCCAGCAAACTCTTTTGAGGAAAAACTCAAAAACTTTGATCATTGTTGCCATGGTAATGCGATTTGGAATAAGTGTGGCAGAGTATTTTTTATTATCAGCCTTTGTCATAAACAAATAACCTGCTGTAGACTTAGAAAAAAGGTACAGAGCTGGGCTCAGACATCTAATCATCAGACCCAGAGGCTGCAACTAACAAATCAAAGAAACGGGAAGATTGTAAATTCCACTGGAGGTCACTTGGTTAAACAAAGTGTAGGCATGGGAGACAGCTGGAGTGGGTGGGGAGTTAATTAATGGCAAGGTCTGGTCACTGTCAGTTAGCATTCAGATTCTAGTTTACAGTGACAGGCATGTCATCTCCTGAAGCCCTCTAGGAACTACAGCCTGCATACTAAACCCTGTCAGTGAAGAAATTTTCCCTAATATTCAACCTGAACCCCCCCTGGTGCAACTTGAGGCCTTTTCCTCTTGTCCCATCACCTGTTCCTTGGGAGAAGAGACTGACCTCCCCCGGCTATACCCTCCTTCCAGGTAGTTGTAGGGAGCAATAAGGTGTCCCCTCAGTCTCCTTTTCTCTAGACTGAACAACCCCAGCATCATCAGCATCACACAGGTGGTGACTACGCAAAACAGATTGACACTGAATTTCCAATGCAAAGCACATACTCTGACTCATTTTCCTCTTTAATTCAAAATGCCCTTGACTTCGAACATCTTTAGAGCTATGGTGCTTCCATCTCAGTTCAGGTTTATCTAGGGAAAGCCTGAACTTCTATCAGCCTAATTAGTGGCTATGAACACAGCATTGCTCTGTCTGACTCTCCCTGGGGATGCGGTTGATCAGGCTGCTTGCACTGGATTATGCTCAGAGACCCTTTCCTCCTGCTTCGCCCTGATGCTCCCATCAGTGCTCTGCTTCAACGAGTCAAACTGCATCCTGTTCCTGTTAAGGCTAAATGCCTTAGCCCGACATTTAATCCTGCCAGACAAGCTCCTGCTCCTCCCAGACCAGGTTTGCTTCACTGCCACCCCTAGTCTGAGCAGTTTCCTCATCTCTCTCATGCATCTTTGGAGAAGAGGGAAATCTGGTGTGATGACTTCTGAGAGTGAAACAAAGTCTCTCTCTCTGTACATCACTTCACACTCCACATCTCCAGCTTCTGCTCATTCACCTCTTAAAGAATTTCTGTTCTGCTTTCCTTGGGGTTATACAGCATGGCATGGATTTGTGTAAAGCTTGGGCAGCTAATGAACAACTTGCAGAACCTTTCTGTGTGCAGAAGGCCTGTAAATCCACATGCACATGCATTAATGTTGTCATTTCAGAAAGCAGGAAAAGAGACACATGAACTCTTCTAGGGATAGTGGAACCGCTTCATGGTTCAGTGTCACCCAGTTGCTCTCCTGTGTACAGGATTTAAGCACCCCGTTCTTCGCTGAGGGCAAGAGGGGACAGGACAGGTTATGCTTCAGGTTTGGATTAAGCAAACATCATGAAGAAGAGGCTATAGACAAAGCATTGTATGAGCAGCAGAATTCATTTCTTCAGTTTGATCTTAGAGTTATTTTAAAAAGTAATTAACACTGAGAGTGTTCTAGAAGCTTGGTCTGAATGGTGCTTTGAAACTTCTGTGTTTGAGTTTCTCAGCTCTAGCCCTGGGGCAAGTATGGGGAGAGTAGGAAGCATGCCCTATTTGAGGAAACACTTTTCCTGCACAGGGAATCTGGCCTGAAAACCCAGAAATGCGCACCTGCTCAGCAAAGTGACTCTCCGACCTGCTCCTTATAATAGGGTAGCGCTTTGATCCATGGCACTTGGATGTGGATCCTGTCACACAGGATCAAATGCTTTGAGGAGTCTGAACGCCTGTTGCTGTTAGCAGGTTCTACTTGCTGGGCGACCCTGCTCAGGGGTGATGGAAAACAGCATGAGCATCAACAGAGCAAGCCATGATGGCCTTGGACACCTCTCTTGATGCATCTCCCAATGCTTGTGGTATGTGGGCATGCACACAGATGCATCCTTGGCATCTCCTGCAATGGTGGTAGTCACTGCTTGGACAGTTCCTGTGGTGCCCTGTCAGCTATAACAAATAAATCCTCCCTTCCTTGGACAAAAAAGCTTTACACAGATGAAATTGCACCCATCTATTGTACAGTGGAGGACTAAACCAGATGTTGCATAGAGTAAATTTTCTTCAGTGTTTAAGCAGCAAAGAACCTAACTTCCACTGATGCCTTCCAAAACTGCTTCCCCGTTACAGCTGCACAGAAGTCTGTCCATCCTTTTGATATTCCCCATTACAGGAATGATTTTCTGCTGCTAGCAATGGTCCTAGATAAGAAATGCAGCTATATCCCTATTTTCCAGGTTGTCTACACTTTTTCTAGCCTCTAAGGCACTATATAACTGCCCCTCTTGGGAGTGTGCACCTGCTTTCGTAAAGATAAGTTAGTAGTAGAATATGAAATTAATGTAATGATACCATCTGATTCTTCCCCTACAGGAATCTTGCTGATTATTGGAAGGGGGTTTAGTGGTGAGAAGAAAGGAAAGCATTTCCCAAGTGCAGCTGGAAAGAGATCTCAGCACCCGCAGAGCAGGAAGGGAGGATGTGGGTCCAGACTGTGCACTGGCAGCTGCTCACCCACATCCCTCCTTCTCAGCAAGGGCTCACCCACAGCACGAGTTCTGGGTCGTAATTCATAATCCCAAACTGGGATTAGCCAGTCCCCACAAAAAACTTTCTGACCAAGTTTGTTCAGTTTCTGCATCATTTCTCTCTCATGGTCAGAGGGCCTGCTGGCCTCTGCGAACAGATTCTAAAATTGCCCTATTTCAAGAGGAGCCGTCTACACCAAAGTCACCCAATATTCATTCCCCTTTTTGCTTCTAGCCAGCACTCAGCCGTTCGGGTGGGATGCAGGAACAAAACCGTGTGAGTTAAGTGATAAAGTGTACACCATGAATCCCACTGTGGAAAGCAGCTGGCTACCAGCTGAACACTTCAAGGCACTTTGAATCTCTGAATTACTCATAAAAATTGGTAAAAAAATCCTTTTAGGAAATGACCCAGTTGAGGAAATCAGAATCTGCACACTAATGATTTGCTAACCAAAGAATGAGTCCACAGAGCCTGTTTCTCATGGCCTGACTCATCCTCAGTAGTATTCTTTTTCTTTTTTTTTTTTTCTTTGAGTAGTTAAAAAAATTTTTTTTAGAATCGGTAGAGTATTTTATAGATATTACTCACCATCTCGGCATGATTAAATGCAACTTATAATATATATAAAGAAGGCAAAATTAAAAAAACATATCAGATTGGCTTGTGAGCTAAATTTCCTGGGAGCCCTGTGTTGCAAATGCTGAGGACTGCGACATGTAATTTTCAGGCTCTGTGCCCCCTAGGAGTACTTCTGCTCAGCTTCCAGGGCTGTCCAGGCAATGCAGGGGTCTTTGCTTGTACTGCCCAGCCCCTCTTCAAGCATAAGGATCTTTTGCCAGTTGCAAGGAGGAGTCTTTTTTTTAACCTTTTTTAAGCTAGAAATCTCTTTTAAGGTCAAACCTTTAAATTCAGATAACTTCAGTGGATAGACTCAGCATTTATCTGTCTCCTGTCTCCATTGATGAGAAAGAGACTTCAGGCACTTGGCGCAGGACTGATTTGCCCCAGGATAAGCTCCTCCAACTCAGGTGTGGCAATACCTATTTAAAGGGTGAAGATCATGGGATCTAGGTTTTCCTTCTGAAACCAGAGAAGGTGTCAGAAATCATCTCCAGGAAGAAAAGGCGACCAGGGAGGGATGAACCTCTGTCACACTCTCAGAAGAGCCCCTTGAAGCTGAACGTCGTGTTGTATAGTGGACCCAATGTATTTGAGCCAGAGCTCAGAGAATAGGAAAAACACAGCTCTGCTGAACTGCTTATATATGAGCAGAACCATCCTAAGGCTTCCTGAAGGATCAGCAGCTTTGGATTTTTGCCGCTACGTGTGCCAGGAGAATCTATAAGAGCACCAGTGTGATGGAGGCAAGGAGAGCCATTGAAAACCTGCTTGTTCCTCTGTCTGCCCTGGGTGGAGCATCCACCCTCCCCCTCCATTACTACCCCTCTCTCTGTCGGGGAGAAGTGCTTGCATCCAGCCTGCTTTGTTCCAGGCAAAACCACTCTTTTTGGCCAGAGCAGCCCTTTTCCTGGTTTGTGCGTGTTGCTGGTTCTGCCTCTGAGAGGTTTCTGAGCAACATGTGGTACTGAAGATAAAGCAAACCAAGGAAACACCTGAGTTGGGAAAGCATTTCTAATCCCCTTTAGGGCTGAAACTTGGGGAGCTTGAGCAGCCACCAGGGAAAGCTTGAGCAGAGCTCGGCCCTGTCCCTGCAAGCAGTGAGTGCTTGCAAAGAAGAGGTTAGTCAGCAGCTCCCTTTCTGTACAGCAATTGTAATCTTGGTTTTTAATAGCTCTCTGTTAGCTCAAGGAGAAGGAGCAGCTGACCATGAAACAGCAGCAAGGACATCTGAAGGGGTCTAAAAATGTAACATGCGAACGATATGTTTTTAAATAGAGCACACAAAGGGAAAGAGAGAACTTAGGATAAATCTAAAGCTGAAAACCCAGTTTGGGGGACTGAGTGGATGCCAAGTAAAGACCAAATTATCACTTAGCTCAACTGAAAGGGAAGGTTTGAACTGTCAGACCTAGACCCATTCCTGGGAAAGGTTTTAAAAATTTCCAAATAAAGGACACTTTGGGTGTGAAAGGCACACAATACTCTGCACCCACTACGGTTTCAGCTATTGGGATTTGCTGGGCTCTCAGCTGGCCAGCTGGGTCAAATCCCAAAGCATTACAAGAAAATGAAAAATCCTTACCAAAGATGATATCGCATCTAGTACTTCTCACCTCTCAGTACATCAGCTATCACAGCAAAGAAAGGAATGAGCCTAGCCTGACGTGATTTGCTCTTCAGAAATCCATTCCTGGCATTCTTTTATTACCTTACCTTTTGGGTGGCCATAATCTAATTCTTTAATATTGTTTTGCTGAAAAATCTCCAGGCTTTGGAGTCAAACTTTAATTTGGAGCTGGCCTATAATTTCCACCTCCCCACACTTCTTTCTTCCTTTTCTAAACAACAGATATTCTGCATCTGTTTCAGCCCCTTCTTACCCTCCCATATTCTTATAGTTCCCTAAAAGTATGACAAACAGTTCATAGACATCTTCAGCTGAATCCTCAGGTACTCCGGGGGGACATCTCCAGGTGCTGTGTATCTGCTGTTCTGGTTCAGTCATCTTTCACTCATCCTTTCTCGCACCTGGCCTGTCTAACGTCTTTGTAAAACTCATTGCCTTACACAGCTTGTGGCAATTATTTCTTTATTCTGAGCGTCAAAGAATACACTGAATGCTTCAGTTTCATCTGTGTCATCTGTTATTTGCTGTCATGGTCCCATAGGGCTAAGCTTCCCTTTGTCATCTTCCTACTTTGAAGGTATTTCTGGAGCCTTTTCTTGTGCCCTGTCTGCTCCTTGCCAACCTGGTGTGTGTTGGGAGGGCTGCTTCTATTCCAGTGTGATTGTGCTGCCACTCTACACACTCTGTGCTCACGTGTCCTCACTCCCATTTACTGTGCAATTCTTCATTTTTAAGCCCTGAAGAGCTCGCAATGCAGCTGTAATGGCTCTTATTATTCTTCCCTTTGCTCTGCATCAGTATCATTTGCTGCAAAAAAGGAAAGGGAAATATTTTCCACTGTGAGCAAGGGAGGGACATTTGGGGAGACATCAGTCCTGTAAGCATACCCTGAGGGGTCAGTGGATGGCTCAGTATGAGATAGCCCCCCCTGTGAGAGCATGTGTGGTTCTGGGGCGGGTGGGGTGGCAAAATCCGAGCTGCACAGCGGGCTCCTCTCTGATCTGCAGTCCCTTCCATCCCTTTTGTTTTGATAATCTCACCTCTTGTCAGTGGCCATCTGGGAACAGTTTTCCTGCCAGGCTAATTAACTCTTATGGCACTATTCTCATTTTCTGCATCATTTTTTGCCATGTTTCAGCTTGGTACAGATACCGGTGGGAAGTGCTGTTAAGGTGAGACACACTAAGCTAATAGGACATGAGACCTCTGATGGCAGCGAACTAGGGATCATGGTCTGCTGTCCCTGTCTTTGTGTCAGACTCGCAGAGATCAAGCACCTGCAGTCTCAAAGGAAACACGGGTTCATCCTGCCCAAATGGGGGGTGAGTGGGGGAGCATCTCCTTGCGCCATGATTCAGGGCACCAGTACAGCACAATTTGATTATATGCTTCGCAGGGGTACTTCACTACACAACAAAACTGCTTTGGAAGACACCAGGATTGGGATCCCTAAAGTGATACAAAAAACCATGTTTAAAGCCCTATGTGAAGGTCGTTTAACATTGTGAGATCCAAGAGAAGGGCTGGAGCCATTTTCTGCCAGCTTCAAAGAAACAAAGATATCAAGGAAGCATTAGAAATCTTGTTTCATGACAAAATACAGCTTAATAAAAGAATAGGAGATAACAGCAGGAGACCTGGGTAACTGCCGTCCAGTTGCACATCAATGCCTGTTAAAAGTTGATGTGTCCTTTGAGGGGGTTTCAGCTGAGCTGGACAGGTTGGAGATGGAGTCAGAGATACAAGTCCTATAAAATAGGAACATAAATACTTAAAATCTTTTCTACCTTAAGAAGGGACTTCTGGGAGCCTTCAGCTGAGTTTTCCCGAGTTGGACTTGGGTCCAGACTTGGCACAGGAATGCTCCAAAATCATTCGGTTGCTTTGTGTCCTTGGACAGAAGTAGACATTTTTCTTCAGCCAAATTTGAATCCAAAACCTGCTTGGCCAGGAACCTTTAATATCTGGCAACCTTCCAGCTGATCTGCCATAATAGAGACACTGGAAATAGGTGCTGTTTTTCAGTAGCTCAACATACGATACAAAGTGGCTCTTTGCTGACCTTGGTAAAGCCACTGTGAGGGTCACCAGGTTAAATTCTGACTTGCAGTAGTGTAAATGTTGATAATCCAGCTCTCAGTGGGACAATTCAAATTTTATTCTAGTCCCCTGAAGCTACCCAGCTCATGCTCTGAGACCCCAGTGATGTCTTTAGTGAACTGCTGCCTGGCTGGTTTGAGAAAACAGAAGAGACTAAAGATGCCTAAAGAATGCCCAAAGAACAGCATCCTTAATTCCTTTTGAAGCAGCTGTTTTGTCCTGAAAGAGCCCGAATAACTGACTGTGAAGAAACTGTGACATAATTTCAGTGTATCTTAATAGGTTCTTAAATGATGAAATCCTGCTTGCCCCCTTGCCTTGTGTTATACTAGCTGCTACTCCTGAGAAGGGTTTGGCTTGGTGACCTTCATGACTTCCCTTCCAGAAGCTTCAGGTTTCTCCTCTATCTGCACTGATCCACCTTTTTATTGGTCTAGACAAGCCTGGCTCCTTCATCCTATCTCCACAGGACGTGTGCCTCTGACCATCATGGTAGCCCCTGTTGGACCTTCTCAGTTTTCTCCAGATTCCTCTAGGAGTCAGAATCAAGACCTGGTTTGCCAGGCACAGACCTCTTGGAGCTGCATAGGTGATGATGGCTTCCCTCAATCTGCTGGCCATGCTCCTTATGATGCATACCACCTGAGGTTCACATTTTTTGCAATGAGAGCTCACTGTTACTTTAATTTTCAACTTGGTGTCCCATGTAGCCGCTAGGTCTTTTCTAGAATTGATAGACTTGATTTTGATGGAAAATGAATAGATATGTTGAACCTGATATGAAGGTTCTCCCTTCAAGTTTGGCCTTTGTAAATTATATAGTAAATTATATATTATAAATATTATGTATAGCCCGTACAGCTCACTGTCAGCACAAACAGGTGGAGGAAGTTTGGTTATGGATTCAGGCTTAGCTAATGAATGAAAACAAGGGACATGCCCCCACTCTCTGTAGAGTGTCTCTGTTCAGCTGCTGTCCTTTCCAGCATTTCCTGGGCTCTTGGCTCTTCTGGCTTGTGTTGGCTTGAGTGTCTGGAGTCAATCTGGATCCCCTGCTGCCAGCCCACCATGAGTCACATTAACCCTAACATCCATTTGGCCCATTATTGCTTTTCTCTATTCCCATCAGATTGGTATTCTCATTTCTGAAAAAAAAAAAACCAAACCAACCATAATTTCTGACAGTGTAATCACTAAATCCAGTTTAGAAATCAGAAGAAAACCAACCACCAAAACAACAAACAAACCACAAAAGACCAATACCCAGAGTTGTCCTTGCCATCACCCTGCTGCATTACAGAGAACATGCAGCCCAGTGCCCAGCTAGGGGAGCAAATGCTCCGGGGTGCATGAGTCTGGTGAAGGCTCTGTCTGATTTCTCTTCTGCATTACCTTTTCTCCTGCAGGTCTACAGCAGCCCCAAGCTGCCTGAATATGAATATGTGTGACTGTGGCATTTGTGGCAATAATTTTCATTACAATATTGGTATCCCAGCTGCTCCTCCATGTTCCACTTTACTTCATGTGGGAAGAGGACCCTGTGTGTCTCTGCAGCACAGTGAAGTGGACATTCTTGCTCTCTCCTCTTCCATTCAGCTGGTGGGTGTCTCACTACAACCTTTCCCCCACCTTGCATCTGCTATGTGGGCCATAGTGTGGGCAGGACACCATGGTTCTGGTGTCTTGACCTCTGCCTCAGTGCTGAGTGTGGTACTCTGAAGTCCTTTGTCACACGGATTTTTCTGCCCTCTGATTTTGTGCAAAACCTGGGCTCAAGGTGAGCAGCAACATAGCTGTTAGAGGGACATTTTTAAAGACTGCAAGCACTGGAGTCCTGAACACACTGTGGTCTGATGGACCAATGGCTAATTATTCTCTCTAACAAAATATTGCAGTTAGCCTGATCTGATTTCACAATTCATCCACAGAGTCTTATGTATGCACACCTTCAAAATTGAAGAGCCCTCTGCTTTCAGAAGTACTTTGACCTTTCATCTGATGTGCTCAGCAAGCTGAGCCACTCTAATTTTAGTTTTCCAGCACTTAAAAATTATAAACTGAGCTTTCCTGTGGACGCTTGTAATTTTTTATCAGCCTTTTGAAAGCATGGGGTGTGGAACTGAACACAGCCTCTTCCTTTTGTCTCACCAGATGTTGTGTGAGCTACCCATAAGATTGCTCTTCCTGGTGTGTCCAGCTATCCCTGCTGCTCAGCACATGGGAACTCTCTGGAGTATTCCTGGAGCATCTGGTAGAGTGCAGAGCAGGGATTCTTGAAGCATCTAGACCTTCCAGTGCTGGAATATGCTCTAGAAGATAACCTGCAATCAGAGTGCACCTGTCTGGAAAATGTGGAGCCTCGAGTACACATCCCATAAGCTCACACTCTCAGGGCATTGGGACCCCTCACATACACCAAGCATCGACAAAAAATTGCCAGCATAGGCAATACCAGCAGTCTTCTCATTTGTAATGGCATTACTGCAGCCATGCAGGGTCCAGGCATCTTCAACATACCTGGGTCACCATGATGCATGTCCATAAAGCCACTGTGGGAGGAAGGGGAAAGGAAGGATGTCAGCCCACCTCTGGTGAAGATCCCTATATTATGAAACATGGGTGAAGGGGAAATGGTGGAGATTTCAGGCATCCCACAGTTTTTTGAACAAAATCAGTGTTCTATCTTCTTGGCACAATGAGAAGCCAGACTACTAACAATTGCTTTGAGCAAGATTATTAATGAGTACTAGGACAAGAGCCAATTACACAAGTGAGCAATGAGTTGATTATCCTGACTAAAAGCACTTACTTGATGTCTGGCATTCCTAGGTGGCTGGGTTAATGTCTTCATGAAATAAAGCTTCTCCTTCTAAGCAAAGGTTGCAGATTTCCCCTGCCTGAAGATTTCTCCTCCTTTGCTCTCTGTCCTGTATGGGACAACTCTGCTGTGCAATTCTCCCAACAAGAAGTGCTACAGCTATGCCCTGATTCTCCATCCCACTTCATCCAGGATGCCAGCAGACAACTGTCAAGGTTGAGACATCTTAGCGTGTTTGAGCAGATCAGCTAAGTCACCTGAAAGTGGCACGTGCCCAATTACAAACTCTTTGATAAGCATCATACAGTCTTTACTGGTGCTGTGCTAAGGCAAGAACTGAAGTATGGTTCAAGTGGTGTCATTAATGACAGAATGAACAGTGTCCCCTGGAGCATGGATGGAGCAGCCCCTACTTGTGGGGATGGGTAGTCCATAAGTGCTGCCAATGCGGTTTGCACACGGCTCTGCCATTTCTGCCACCAGCTGAGATGATGTCTAGGACATGATAGATGCTAAGAGGGATAACAGTTCCTGTGACAATGAGTAAGAGTGTGCTTGTGTGATCCGTCTTGTCTCCTAAATGGGCAGCATTAACAGAGAATCAATTGTCCAACCAACCACCTGGAACCAAACACCTCAAATCTCAGTTCTCTGTTGTGAGATCTGAGGTGTGTGATGGAAATGCCTCATGAATGAAACCTGGAAGAGTCTACAGACAGTTGTCCATATGATTGCCATGCAATAAAGCTACAAAGGAAGGCAATGGGAGGCTGCAGAGCAGGCAAGAGCAAGGTGGTCCTGGTCCTTGTGTCTCTGGTTTCTCAGGTCTGGGATACTGGCTGTGTGCTAATGGGACTCCTGACTTTTTCTTTTCCTGTTAACTCTGACCTGAGGTCAGTAGCTTTTGATTAGGGAGATGTTTTGTCAAAGCAGGACTCGGAGCTCTCTGCAGCCTCTGCTCCAACAGTACCACTACCTACACTAGGGGCAGAGGAGCAGAGCAAGCATCCAGCATATCATCAGCATTTTCTCTCATTACTGCCTAGTCCAGATTAGTGATGACAGTGAGGATGAGGATGGTACCTCCTGTGCCCTCACATCAGTGAACAAGTGGAACAAATCCTGTATCTTGGAACACCCCTTGTGAGTGGCCCTCACAGAGAACTGGAGCTGGCTGAGCATGCAGCAAAGCCTCCTGACTTACTGTGGAATAAGAAAGATGGTTGAATTTCAGGGCTTCAGTTTAAGCAGGTGACCAGGATGACATAACCAGGTTAATGTCTGATTAAGGAGCAGTATTCATCTATTTAGCCGTGGTCACCTGCCATGTGCAACCATACAGCAAACAACTAATGCCAAAAAATACCTAGTACAGAATTGGAGGTAAGGATTGGGAGGTAATGGAAGATAGTTTGTAGGCCACAACCTACATTCAGCAGAAATGTGCTGAATAACCACATCAGGTTGAATTCCACATCTATTTGGAAGGAAGCTCTCCTCTACTTAAAAACAAAGAGCAGAGTATGGAAATAATCTCCAAACACAAAAAAACTTCTATGCCAGCGACTGTGGCATAGCATAGGACAAAGATGTGGTGGAAATGTCCTCTCTCTGGCATCTCCCACAGGCAGTGGACATAGCTGAGCATGGGAGATGTCAGATTAGACTTATCTAAATTAACTTTAGACTCTTACAATGTAGATATCTGCAAATCAGCTGGTCACCTGGAGTTCTGGCAGGGCGTGCTTCATTTGATATTTAAAGTGTCTCTTAGAATGAGAAGCACATTTATTTCTCTCTACCAACTACAAAGGAAGGTTGTGGTCCTGTTCTAAATGGTTATATTTTGTAGATGAATTCATCAAGTGTGAGAAGAAAAAGGGGAGATAAAGTATTAGCATAGCTAAGGAATCATAAAACTTGCTTACACAAAATGAACTGCTTTGATTTCCTGCAGGACGTTACTGACACCTGGGACAATAAGGATATTCTCTGATGAGATTTCACTTGTCCACTTTGTATCCATCTGTTACTACCCCATCTCTAATGCCAAGGATTAACACAACAGAATGATGCCGTTTTCCATATTTTCAGAGAACAAGACATATTATAACAAAAACCAGCCAGAATTGCATCTTCAGAGAGCTCCCTCTGTTATGCAGACAAAAATATCACCATCTGCAGAACTGACCTCAAGGAGGAGCCCCTTAAAAACTACTGATTCCTCTTCTGGAGGGGTTATGGGGTTGGGATAGCAAGAAATCTCAGTTCCAGCCCAGTGATATTATCTCTGCTGCTTGAATTCAGGCTTAGTGAGGAATGGATTCACCAGATGAAGTTCTGTAAGGAGTGAGGGGAAAACCAAAAGGCAAGGATTTGGGCACAGCATATTGGGAGACACATGTTGTCAGAAACAAGAGGGATGTGTATGACATGTGAAGCCCAATTATGCTTGGTACAAGTCCAAGGATGCCTTTGGGGCTGTGCCAAGCTTAGCAGACTGTAATGGGTTGAAAACAGCTCAGCAAAGAAGAAAAAGCAGGGTGTCCAATGGATGTGGTAGAGAGATCCTCTGAATGTGAAATCCAGAGAAGACAAGCAGATTGGAGGCTCTCAGTTAGACTTATGAGGTGTATAAATGTAGCTGTGAATGACCTCTGGTAACAATAAAATCAGAAAACAAATGCTGGAAGATTGTACAGTGGGGATATGAAGTGTTTGCACAAATATGAGAAGAGAACAATACTGTGAGGGAAATGGATCCTTGACCGACAGCAAGGCTGATAAAGATAACGATGGCTTCAGTGTGCTAAAGCATCTGCTGTTCTAGCAGGTTTTTTTTCTGTAATGGGGAGATGGAATAAGTCCAGACAATAAAGAAACAACAGCAGCTTTATAAAGTGATTGATTGGAAGAAGTAAGTTTGGAGATCCTGAGAAAGTGTATAGAGGAAATTTCTGAGTGAATGGGTTTTGGAGAAGATAAAGGAAATAAATTAGGAACTTTTAGACTAGCAGCAAGAAATTAGAGTAGTTCTTTGCAGCTAAGAAGGAGCTAAGTATGTTTGTGTATGAATATTTTTGACTTATTATAAACTAAAGCAATGAATCTTTATTATCACAGGAACATGGTCTGGAATAACTTGTAGGACCATAGGGCAAAAGTGATGGGTGGAGGTTCTCTGAGGTTTCTGATTATGCCAGTAAATAAAACAGACCAGGGACTGCTGTGGAAATGGTATATTGGAATATCTTGTCTCTGTTAACATCACATCACAACCTAAACAGGCACAGATATATCAGCGCAAACTTGGAGACAAGATTCCCAAAAACATGTAGTCCAAAGCCACAACACTGGGAGAGAAAGCAAGTATGAATTGGAAGAGCTAGCAAGAGCAGAAATGGAGTACGTGCACCCTGTACTGGAAGAAATAGCAAAGATCAGCAAAAAAAGGAATTTACATGTAGAAATAAGGCTAAATTTGTTAGCCCATCAGACGTGAAGCAGCTGCAGCTCCTTGTTCCCAGATCCAGGCAGTAGTGAGTCTGATCAGGATGAGAGACCATTAGTGGGAAATTTACGTATATGTGTACATCTAATATGGGTCCCTCCAGTAGCTGGGTTTAGACCTGTCTAGTAGCTGCCCCTGGATCCTGGGTGTCCCCAGTTTCTGACACATAGATATATGAGCTGCTGGGACTCACAGTCCCAGTCTGGTGGCTCAGACCCCCTCAAATACAGACACTGGGGACTCATGCACTCCCTCCCTTTCCCTGTCTTTTGGTCCTCCTCTAAACATCCCCAAGTGCCTTGTGCAATCCCCAAGTGCCCTTTCTGTCAACACAGCATATCCCATCCCCCTGGGTAGTGACCCTTCCCAGCCTGTGAGACTTTCTGAAGAGCTTGCTCCCATTGACTCATCCAGTGGGTGTTCCATGAGGCTGATGACTCTGCTGGGAGAGGCAGGGGAGGAGCTGAGGTAGAGTGATGTGTGCACTCTAATTAGGTTATTTGGGTTCCATTGATGGTTACTGTTCTTTTATGTTCACGGAGATGAGCTAACAGGAATAGTAAAACTACGATGCCTGTGGAAAGGTGGCTTGGAACAAAATGTCTCTTAGAGAACAGCAACAATGAGCAAGGCTTTGAAGAGTTAACAGATGGAAAAATAGGAAGAAGAGCTTATAACCTGTAAATGATCAGTGCAGACAATATTAATGAAAACATGTCAACATCACTTCACTTCCCTTTGTATCAGAGGTGAAGTGTCTAGGATGTTGGAGCACTTGGCATTAGCTTCTCTGTGTATGGGCTGAAAGCATCTTGTTGATAGGAGCTGCTGAGAACAGCAGCAAAAATGGATTTCTCCTCAGCAGAAGATTTGCTAGAAAGTGAAATTCAGAGAGAAGTCCACACGGCAAGTGAGACTTCTTCTGAGTTCTGGCTGAGGACCATAGTCTCAAACACAAAGTGATTCAGCTCTTGGAAAAAATGACAAAGAGCCCCTCTACTATTTGAGGGGTTTCTGGGACTGCACAAGTGCACTGAACATTGTCTAGCAAGTTGATGTAGATGTTCAAGAGGAGTGATGTGAGTGTTTGTCCTCACTGGGGACAGGTCTTTCCTTCTTTTACAGAAAATGCTTTGAAACCCTCTTGAAAGAATATATTTAGGAGATTACCTGATAAAATGTTTGTTACTTCACTGAGCCCAGTTGCCCCACAAAGAATCCTAACCAAAACCACTGCTGGGTTTTCATATCAGCCGGTCCTTTTGTTCCCATGCCTCCTGCTCACTCTCTGGGATGATATTAGTGAATGCCTTCACAGCAGGCAGGTGTGTGCATGGCTTTTGCAACAGCCCTACCGGGCCATGCTCCTTTTTCGGTACTACAGCTACTGCTTTGTGTGCATCTGTCTGAAGAAATCGTGGTTTCCCTTGAATTCTATGGCAGAGGTTGGTCAAAGCTACTTCAGAGTAGCTTGGAGAATCTCAAGGTATTCGACCATAAATTGCAGTAAATGTGAGAGAAAGATTCCCACATGGGACAAGTTCTGATGTTGCAGCAAAGGAAGCAAACTCCAGCTGGATCTTAACACAATAATGACCAGTGAAAACCTTACAGAAGTTCTCCAGTTCTTGTCCTTGCTTTCACAGCCTGCACTAGATGTTTGATTGGAAGGTCTCTGGGGAACCCTGGTGTCTTGTGGTCCATTTGAAATGTGTAAGGGATTGAGAGTCTTCCCTGGACATCATCACTGGACTCTCTTCCCTGTGCCAGAGTCCAAAGAAATGGCTGCTGCTGGTGCCCCAGCAGATGCCCAGATGCATTGTTGGGGAGGGGGCTGACCCCATTGGGTCACACAGCAGAATGACTGCTGTGGCAAGTGTTTGAGTCTAATGCCCTGTGACTTTTGTGTTATTGGGTGGATGTGAACTTAGAGGGTTTCTGATCTCAGTTTTATTGCCTTTTCTGTCAATTTTTTGTGTTCCAAATGGGATCTCTGCAGAGAAACTGAGCTCCAGGCTGTTATTTTTATAAACTATTAGTACTTTCTGTCCGTTAGCCATTCTGACATCTTCCAGCTCCGTTTCATGTCTCTCTTTGTGTTTCCTTTGTCTTCTTTGTTGGCTTTCCTTTCCTCACCAAAATGCTCTCTACAGCCCAGGGTTGAAGATGACCCTGTACTTATAATCTCTCTGACACATCAAAAATCCTTCCCTCCCTTATGGCCTGTCATTCCTCCTGCTGAAACCGATGATGCCACAGGGGTTAAAAAACCAAACATCTTTAATGCAGACAAATAGGAAAAGGAACAGTACAGTACAAAGAGAGCTTTGTTCCACAGTGAGAACAATGCCCTCAGCTTTAGTTACCTCAGGGTTCCATGAGTTATATCTTCCAAAGTGAGACATTTCGCAATACATGGAGGTTGAAAAACACTTTAGATGACACTCCCCAAGCTGTTAACCCCTCCTGCATCCAATGTACCCAAATTCCCAGCCCTGGCATTTCTGTTCCCACCTCACAGCAGCAGCTCCACCATCAAACCTGCACATAAAATCAATGACTTCTCCCATCCTCACCTTAACCCCAAAATAAGAGCAGCAGCTAAAACCCTAGGATTTGCGCTTCTGAGAGTAGAGGAGCTTGGCCATATGGGCACTCAGCACTTTCAGAGACCTGCACCTACCTGTGTTGTTATCCTATAAAATGTACACTGCTTTTCGTTGGGGTTTATGTTTCACTGCAAAGCTAATATTGCTGTCTCCAATTAAGATTTTTATTATTTTCACTATTTGATGTTCATTAAGGTTTTTATTGACCAAGGTTCAATAAAAGTTTATTTGGCTTTACACCAAATAAAATGAGCTTTCATAAAAGCTCTGCCCAAAACCTTATGAATGTTCCTGCAGCTCTTTCTCTCGGAGGCAGAGCACTCACACCTCTGCCTGTGATCTGCAGCAGTTTGATGGAGAAACCTCTTGTAGCAGTGAAGGTCTCGTAGGAGGCAGGGAGTGCTCCTGCTACCATCATCATCTTCACTTTGCTCGTCCCTGTGCATCACCCAGTGCTCATCTGTAACTACTCAGGATATTCTTAAGCTTGCCTTTCCCTCCTGTCTGAGTGCCCAAGCAAAAATGTCATCAGCCAGATACACAGGTTAATTTCTCCTTTAGGCCATGAATATACTGCCTTGAGGACCAGGGGAGTCCATGGACATTTCTGATTGGAGAAGCTGCAGCTGTCTCTGAATGGCCATTGCCCCATCCAAAACTGAATCACATGGGTGATGGGGGGTCTCCAGCCTTGGAAGAGCACTTTTCTTTCAGTGTCTGAGTGTTGAGACAATGGGGAAAGAACAAGCATGTAAACCAGATCATCCATTAAGATCGAGATGCTATACAAATGCAAATATGTTGCGAAACACTTTTTTTTCTTGAGCTCTGTGATCCACTGTTACAAAGACACAATGGATTAGACCCTTTCCTGGGAACAGGAGTCACCTTTCTTTGGCTAGAGGAGAAGCCTCCCGGCAGAGGACAGAAGCTGCGCTGTGACCCTTCTCTCTGCTCTGGTGTGATGGATGTCTCAGGGAGGCCCTGGAGGGAAAGGAAATATTTTAGGTTTTATTACAAAAAATGTTTCTTCTATCCACAAATGAAATTTCCTCCTTTTAGTCTGAAGTGGTGTCTCCATGATGAACTTGCGGTTCTGACCCCAAAGTGTCCATGTGGAGAGACCCAGAGCATGAGGAAATGGGTTTGCAAGTGCACTTAGCATGACCCAAATTACTTAGGGAAGAAGGCTGTTTCCCTGTAAGGCCATCCTTCACTGTCCAGATTGTCATTCAACACTGCAGCAGGCACCCTGAGTGGAAAGCAGGGCTTCCCAGCTTATTCAGACAAGCGCTTCAAAATGCTTGTTAAACTACTGAAGCTGCAACTGTCCTCTGAGGCTACAGGGCAAAAGTAGGTACTGACATCAATCTATGTAACCAGACCAACATAGCCATGGAAAGGCCTTCCTGTCACCAGTCATTTCTTGCAATATTGCCAGGAGGACGTGAAGGTCAAGTGGATCACCCTGATCACCAGAGCCATTTCAAGCAGTCACTCCTTTTAACATGCAGGAAGATGTCTGTGGAGCTCCTGGAGTTTGTGCTAAATCAGCAGATAAAAAGACATACAGCTATTTCCTGATGATTTGAATTCTGTGCATTTGTAGACAGAAGGACTCCTCTAACACTTAATCTAAGCCATTATTCATGTTTAGTTTACTGTTTGTCTTCTTTTTAACACAACTGAAATTTATCATAAATGTTTCATGAGTAAACAATGATGTTAATCTATTTGCTAAGCATGGCTGTTGTTTGCAGTGCTGCAGAGAACACAACATCATACAAAAAGTCCATCCCTGGCATCAGTGTTAGGCAGGTCTGAAAAACACCCTCCTGTCTGTGTTTGGGGATATGGAGGGGGCACAGGCCATCAGGAAGAGTATGAGGTAAGGTCATTTGAGCAAGTATTGATGCAGCCATGGGGGAGGACACTGCTAGCATCAGAACTCCAAGATGCCTTTCTTCCAGTTTTCAGTGCTAGGGCACATGGTTCAGGAAACAAGAAGGCGGCTTGTCCCCTTACACCTATGCTGGATGTCCTGCAGGAGACTGACTTTCTTGTAACCCCATTGACACTCAGTGCTTGTCCAGGACATCCCAAGTCTCTCCTTGCTCAGATTTCATTGCAGGGTCAGTAGATGTTGCACCAAAGAGGGACAAGTTCTCGCTGAGGAAGGAGAGAACTTCTTGCTGCTCTCCAGGTGAGAGAAGGTGCTGCTGGAATGGAGGGATTCCCTTGATGCACAATGCTTTTGGGGAGCTTGGTGAGAGACCCTATGTTTGTGTCCCCAGCTGGTCCTCACCAATGGTATGAGGTACTCAGCACCTACAGGTCTGAATGTGTGGATGGCAGGAACAGCCTAAGCCTGTGCCTGCCAGTGTTCTCCACGGGTAAAAACGCCTATGGCCAGGCTTAGCATGCAGAGGAGACCAGCTCCTTCAAGGCACCCAGACCTAAAAATATCTTTCATGTGAGGCAGCAGTGACCTGCTGCTCTCGCTTCCAGACACCCAGGGGCTGGCCAGCACCAGTTCGACCAGCTGTGGTAGCATCATTTTATTTCAGCAGGCCTCAAGCTTTTCCTAATGGGGTACCTGGTGCCAGGGTGGGCTCTTCATCCTGGCAGACACATTTTTCACCTGAGGTTGAGGTTGTCCCTTGGGGATGGCCAGGCCAGAAGAAAGCCTGTCTGGAGGGGCAGTAGCCCCTGGTGCTGGTGGATGAACCCTGCAGAGCAGCTCTAGGATTCCTCCTCCCATGCAAATCCCACTCCAGCCTCCAACAGTTAGAAACTGGCTCAGCTCTGCTGTAGGAAATTTAGCAACGTCCTTTCCAAAACACGTTAATGTTAACTCTGCTAATTGGACATTCTCATTATCAATATAAGTCCCAATCCCACTGGGGTTCTGCGCTATGTATGTGTAAATACAACTTTACAATCCATTGCTCTGGCATTTCTGGGTTGTGCTCAGCATGACTTAAGTGAAGAACGTAGTGGCTGATGACTGCAAAGGCATCTAAGTGTGCTGGGGATTTAAACCAAACCTCTCAGACACATCACTTTAAAAAGCGGCTTCTCTGGGAAGGCAAGGGCTTTTAGGATAGAATTTCACAGAGTGAATATTAAGTCAATTTAAATGTAGGCTCCTTGGGAAACAGAATATCAATTCCTCACGTTTGTGCAGTTTCCAGCACCATTGCCTGGATCCAACCAGCAGAGCCATTTAATGGGTTTGTGACTGCCACTGATTGAACACCACCCTCCCAGCTCATTTCCTAGAAATTACTTAAATAGCCTGATCATTTGCAGTCCTTGGTTAGCTGAGGGCTGAATGTACCTCCTCATATTTGTTCTTGGATGTGAATCAGTCCCTGATGTATCTTATTATTGAATGGGAAAGCATTTGGAAATTCCCCATATTGTAAGACCAAGCCAAGAAATGTAAAGCTAATGTAGACGACAGAAACGAAGGAGCTGGAAGACTCTACATGGCTCAGTTGTTACCACTGTGTTGGCAGATGGAAAGGAAGGGGCAGCGACACCTCCAAATGTGATCAGATCATTCTTTATCTGCTTTTCACTTTTTTCTTCAGAAAATATAATTTTTTTCTTCATAAGCAGAAAAGTCTTCAAAATACCCAAATGCGCATTAGTGTGGTTGGAGATATTTCAGATATAGGTATTTGTTTTCAATAAGAAATTGCAATCAACAATGAAAAAGGGTGAAAAGAGAAAGGGATATCACAGCTTTTTTTCCAGTTTAATTTTTGCATCAGCTACAGAAATCATGTCTTCGCTAAAACAAATTGATGCAGGATATGTTTGTGTGGCTATTTTGAAATGCTTGTAATTTCGCTCCTCCTGTTTATAAAAGCCTCAGAACACGATCAGGGAACAAAACCAATAAAGAGCAATCCTAGTCAGTTCCCTCATTTGTGGGATGAATCTCATACTGTGAATAATGAAGAGTGAATAGCTGAAGTAAATAGTTCACAATCAATCTGCCTTGCCTCGTGCAGCCAATACAATCAAACAAGATGCAGTATAATACAGATGGATGCAAGGTCACTGTCTAGAAACAAACAATGCAGGTTGCAATTACATGGTGGGGAATTGCATCTTGGAAAGCATGGAAGGAGCATGGGTTGTGCTGGAAACCCAATTAATCAGCAGTGTGGTGGCTGGGAAGACGCCTGTGATCCAAAATGTATAAACAGCACTATAAAAGTGCAAAGATGCTTCGCACTGTACAGAGAACAAGGGAAGGTCATATGTTGCTGCCAAAAAAATGAGCAAAAGCACAAGATTCAAAGCCCTGGCATTACCAACTGCAGGGAATGAGCTCTTGGGATGCCTCAGGCAATGGGAGACATCAGTCTTCTGCTGCTTGGTCACTGTCTCAGCACAAGACTAAACCTTGGCCTTTGGTGTGCCAAGAAGCCCTATGCAGATTGAGGTTTGCCAGGTGGTAGGTGAGTTTGATCACTTTGGTGTCCTCCTGAAAATCCAAAAAACAATCCAAAGAACCTAAGCAGTGGAAAACTACTGACACAATCTGAATGCTCCTGAGAAGTAGCTTTTCCCCACTTGGAAGCAAAATTTTCACTGTTCAATCAGAATGAGGAGATGAAATGGATCAAGCTGGATAAGTGGGAGTGTTGGACTTCAGGAAGGGTTGTGGTGTTGCAGCCAGTCTGCCTTGCTCCCACACTGCTTCACTGATGTTCCTATGGAACTCTGATCTGCTAAACACCTCAGTGGAGACACCATGGAAATCCAGGACTTTAGGAACAATACCTGGAAGTGTCATGAATGAAGAAAGACTACCTGCTATAGCCTCAGTTGGCTTTGTCTGTCTAGGTAGGCAGGACAGGAGCTGTCGCTGGACGTGTTGCACCACTGTGCTCTTGGTGGTACAGCTATTTGCTGGGCTGCCCCAGAAAATCCAAGAACTTCTACCCACCATTTCTCTGACCCATCTCTGAGCCTGAAAAGCGGGAGGCTGATGGACCTAAAGGAGTCTGGTGAAAGGGATACATGGCTCAAGAAAGAAATCTGGGATGCACAGAGAAATTGGGCAGAGACAGAAAAGAGGGGTGTCCACTGTCTTTGAGAAGGAGAGAAGGAATCAGGCAAAGAAGACGTGAGGAGCGGGGATATAGTTGCTGAAGAGTGGTGAATGGGCAGGACAGGGCTCCTGGTAGATTTGTTCACGGTCCAGCGTATCGAGGGGTTTCCTTGGCCCAGAGGAAGGGGAGTTGGAGACAGTATGACCTCAGGACCATCACCTGCATCGGTGATGCCAGTGTTCCCATCTCTCTCTGTGGAGCTGCAGTCTACTTGGGAAAGCAGAATGCAGTGCCAAAGGTGTTTCTGGAAATGCAACCACCGAATGTAGGTGCTTCTGGTTCTTTTATAAAAGAAGCCTTTGCCCAGCACTCAGTTTTATGGGGAGGAGAGAGTTTTGTATGTGCACATCCCTGAAGAGGAAAAAAAAGCATGCAAATTAGAGCTGAACATTGCTCTTCAAGGAAGTCACCAGAGTTGTCTTTGATACCTTAAATTTAGGTGCTGCTGATTTGCAGGTATAACCTGCTGCCAGTGATGCCACAGAGCCAGCCTGGGCTCCACGCAGTGTTCACACATGGCAGAGCATGAGGAGTTAAGCCCTGCAGGTTTCAGATCAAGAAGCATCTGGCTGGCATTGCCTTTCCTAGGAAAATTATGGATTCTTGGCAGCAGGCTAATAAACCAATCAGCAGTAATTATCATCTTTCGAGGAATGAACTATCTGGTGGCATTCAAGGAGTAGAACATCTTGCCTGAGCGAAATGGAGTGTGAAAGAGCTCTGGAGCGAGGAGGGTCTATTGATATGGTGCTCTCTTTGGAGACCCGATATCTTCAAACCTGCTGCAGAGGAGGGGAGCTGGGACTGACAGTCCAAACTGCACACAATACTTCTTGAACAAATTATCTCCTCTGCTTTCCTTTCCAAGCTGTGACTTTTTTATTGAAGGCTGTAGCCCTGCCTTGAGCGAAGAATGATGCTCCCTTGGGGCACATTGACTCATGGGCTGTCTCAGATTTTGATCTGTCGCTAAAATGGCACTATTTTCTTTTTGCTTTGCGAAATGTCCAAATTTTTAACAGAAACACATCAATCAAAATACAAAATCACTGGCTCCAGGAACTTCCCACTGACACCTTCATTTTCCTGCAAATAGACAGAAATCTTCAGTTTCTGCGCTCCCATGTGCCCTTGGGATAGTTGCTTCTCTCCAGTACACACCAGGGAAACAATGCTGTTGTGCCATGGGGACAAGTCTTCTGTCCCTCAGCTGAGATACTTCTCCATCAGGCTTCTAGAGCTGGACCTATCCCAAGAAAGAAGTAAAACCAGTTCTTGTTCGTTACGATGGCTTCATTGCAGCTGCATCAGGCAGAATCCAGACAGATGTGGCTGCACCATCTCTGAGGTGGTCTGAGGAATTTGGAGTCAATAGCAGTCAAGGCTGCTGAGGTCAAGAGGGGCAAGGAGCAACTCTTTTCTTTCAGTAAAGAAATAGCAACTGTAAAAATTAAAAGGCAGAGGACAGGTGGGGAGGAGAGAGAAAAATGGAGAGTCTGTGAGCCTGAAACCATTTGGAGATATGTGACTTCTGAAGCACAGTGGCTGCTCTCTGGCACTGATGGCTACAAAGGTTCAACTTTGTCCCTGTCCTGCAGCCACAGCAGCTGGGCTTTGCTGGGCCTCTGTGTGTCATGCCAGCACAGGGAAAGGGACAGTCTGAACTGGCCACTGTGTGCCAGTGGGAAGTAGGAATCTGATGTTTAAGAGTAAACATTTTCATTGGAAAAACACTGGACCAAGCGTGTTAAGATCTGGGGCAAAAGATTTTGGTAAGAATGAAGCATTCTACATAAACTTAGAATTTTTTCCTGTGAAGGAAAAATTATCCTGAGAATTTAGAGTCCACAGAACCAACAAACCATCCCTGATCCCCCCCATCCTGGTGACTGCTTCCTGTGTCCTGCACTTGCTGAGAAAGGGAAGACAGGACACCTTGGCAAGGTCTCTGCTACTTGTGCACCAGCACTGCTCCCTTCCAGACCCCCAGATCTGGCTAGAAATACAACTACAAGCCCCATGACTTGACTGTCTATCGACTTGCTTCTCACACTGTAGCCTCCATGAGGACACTGCTGGTTTCAACAAAATGTGTCCGGTCAGAGCTGTGATAAGTGGCCAAGAAGAGGCCCCTCAGGATGGCAGTATGAAACATATGGCAGGCATACTGTGACATATTGCTAACAGACCTGCACTTACAGGTCCATTAGTCTCAATTAAAGTGGATTGGAATATTTAGCACAGGTTCAAGTAAAAGTGGCTGTGAATGGTGTATTGGGGCTCATCAATATGGCTGGTAAGGCTCATCAGGAGACAAGAAGAAATGCTAGGCTAGAACAATACACCACAACTGGGGGGAGAAGGGTGATGTTGCAAGAGCACTGCTATCAAGAGACCTTTGGAGCTTGTTCATGTTGGTATGGCTGTTGTGCATCAGCCTCTCAAGGCTCATCTTGATGTAAATGCTGTGCTTGAGGTACACAAAGGTGCACACTGAGAGGGTTGGCCACCAAGGGATTGGGCTGAAGGAGCAAGCTGATCTGCCCTGCCTTGAGCCCTGAGCTCAGCAAGGAGCAGGGCTTATTGCTGAATATGACCAGGCAAGAATAGGCAATTTTATGACTTCTGCATAATGGAGTTATGTGCCGAAATCTTCAGCCCGCCTTTCCCTTGTGTGCAGGCTGCAAGCTCTCCTTGCCCTGAAGCCACAGTGCTGCCCCTGTCAGTAACTCACAAATTTCCATTCAGCCTCTCTCCATAGCACTGGTCTGTGTATAACCACAGCTCAGAGACTTGCAAAGTATCTTGGAGAAAATGTGACACAGAGCCAGTAGTTAGTGTTGGCCCCACTGACCAGGAAGATGGTCAGTGCACTTTGTCAAGGCTGCACTTTGTCATAGAGGAGTCTCCACAAAAGGCAGCGATAAGCCCAGATCCAGCAAAATCCTCAGCCAGGAAACCATCATTAAGAATGCCCTCATGGAAATGCAGATGTGCTGCGAGCTCTGCTTAATTCCCCACTCTGTTCAATTGCCTCTGTGGGACACTAAGAGAAAGAAAAACAAATATTAAAACACACAGTGGGATGAGGATGACAGTCACTACCTCTGCTGTGATCATGGAGCGAGAGAGAGATCAGAATCTGGCCAAAGGCTGCGTATCTCCCTACCCCATTGGAGAAGTGTGGCTACAGGCTTGGCCCTCTTCACTGAATTTCACTGAATTTTTAGAGTTGGAAGGGACCGTAGAGATCATCTAGGCCAACTCCCCTGCTGAAGCAGGATTGCCCAGAGCTAGAGAATGTCACTCAGGATGGCATCCACGCAGGTCTTGAAAACTTCCAAAGAAGGGGGACTCCACAACCTCCCTGGGCAGCCTGTTCCAGGGCTCCGTCACCCTCACCGTGAAAAAGTTTTTCCTGATATTCAACTGGAACCTTTTGTGTT
>BJBW01013048.1:20166-31031 GCA_004320125.1 Scolopax mira | reverse complement strand
CCACAAAGATGATGAGGGGCCTGGAGCATCTCTCTTACGGGGAAAGGCTGAGGGACTTGGGTCTTTTTAGTCTGGAGAAGAGAAGACTGAGGGGGCATCTGATTAAAACCTATAAATACTTAAAGGGAGGGTGTCAGGAGGATGGGGACAGTCTTTTCTCAGTGGTGCCCAGGGACAGGACGAGAGGAAACAGGCACAAACTTGAATATAAGAAGTTCCACCTAAACATGAGGAGGAACTTCTTAACTTGGAGGGTGGCAGAGCCCTGGCAGAGGCTGCCCAGAGAGGTGGTGGAGTCTCCTTCTCTGGAGACATTCAAATCCCACCTGGACACATTCCTGTGCAATCTGCTTTGGGTGGACCTGCTCTGTCAGGGGGTTGGACTGGATCAACTCTAGAGGTCCCTTCCAACCTCATATGATTCTGTGATTCTATGATTGTGCTTTCCTCCTGGTCACAGTGCTAGAGGTGATTGACCTTGCCCGTCTTTTGCAGGTGGGAGACATAGTGTCTGTTATTGACATGCCACCAAAGGAGCTGACCACCTGGTGGAGAGGCAAACACGGATTTCAGGTAGGCACAACCATCACACATGAGAGTGTGAACTCTGCACCATGTTCATAGAACTCATGGACAGAAGCAGAGTGTCCCTGCGGTGGTGTAAGAGGACTTCCCCTCTCTCAACTGGGGCTAGAGCAGATGGGTGGCCTTCAAAGGAAGGTATCTCCTACCCCACCATGCACATTACGGGTAGCCATGACCCTTTGGTCGAGAGCTGGCCTGATGTTAGTGGAATCTTCTGTTGCCCCCCCTCCGAAGCAGCTGACACCATGATTCAAACCATCCCATTCCTTCCACCAGCTAAAACTAGATCAGGCACAACATAGAGGGTTTGGAGAAAGCCTGTTGATAAGACACTGCCACTGACTCAGACCAGGCACCCAAGGGACCCGTGCTTCCCTGTCTGCATTGAGTGTGTGGTGTTGATGGTACTGGTCTCTGTGCATGTCACAGCAGAGAGATTGAGGCTGAATTTTCAGAAGATTTTCCCTAAACACACCTGGGAATTGGGTACCAAAACTTCCGCATCAAAATGGCATTATCCTTCCAAAAGAGTTGTTATTCCCTGGCTTGGAATTTCTCATTAGGAAATTGAATTTTAAAACAAAGTCTCTCTTTGCAAAACAAAACCCAAAAGCTACTGAAGGTTGAGGGCAACTGACTTTCTGCCTTCTCACACTGCAGTGTCTCACGTTTCAGCTCTTTTCAAGCAGGAGGGATTTCCATCGTGCAGTTGCTGCCTGTGAGTAGGTGGAATTCCGAGTTTGCTCTGCAGAGGGTCAGAGTTGAGCCCAGACACTTGTATGTTTTGGCCTGGAAAGTCTTCTCAAAGTCCCTCAGCTTGTCCCTGACTTCTCTTTCGGTGCCAGATGCAGCTCTCGGTGTCGCTGTCATTAATCATGGGGGGTGCTGTGGGCAATTGGATCCCCAAACACTGCAAATCCCCTCGGAACGGAGTGTGAGTTACACGGACACATTTCTCTGTGATCACCCAGAGCCCAGGAGATAGAGCTTTCCTTGGCTTTGTATCAGATGTGGGACTTCAGAGAGTATCTCGTTTGCAAAATCAGATCAGCGCGGACACACGATACCTGCTCGGGAGTTAAATTTGTTTCTAGGGTTAACACATCCATATTTCTGGAACAAACTTGACTGTTCTTCTAGTTTTTGAAGCGTGTTATGTCTTTGCAGGATGTTTGTTCTGATCCTAGAAGCCTTAAAACTGTATTTGCCCTACTATCAGAAATTACTACTGTGCTTGGAATGATCAGGCTGGGCCACGTTTGGCTTCCGAGTGAATCAATAAACCAAAGCAAAACAACTTTGTGTTGTTTTGTGTCTGACACTTTGCACGAAGCTGATGGATTACAAGTAGATGGAGATTCCTTTTTTTTTCAGCTCAAGCTCCCCAGTTGCCACCAGCCTGGCTGTGGAATCGTGACTGGATGCAAAGAGCATCACTGGTGATTAAAGACACAAGGAGTGAGGGAGCTCTCGTGCAGTTTGTCACTGCCTTCTGTCTCCCAGATCCCAGAAATATTATTGTGCTTTCCCAGCACAGAGACATCTTAATGAGCAAACTGCTTGCGAAGGGCTTTGTCTATCCGGGCTCAGTCTCCTGACACAACAGATCAGAGCAGCTGCAGAAATAGAGCACCATATTTTGGCTCAGCAGAAAATTAAGGCTGGAATAATCTTGTGTTCTTAAATGGTAGACTCTCTCACAGTTGGAATCAGAACAGGCAGAAGATGCAGTTTGTTTGGAGAAGCCCCTGCCCATCAGCTGCAATGAGAGACCTTCTGGGTGGGTTCTGCTTCTGCTGCTGGTGGAGAACCCCGGTGAGCTCTGAGGTGGTTCTCAGCAGCTGTGTCTTCATCTCTAGGCAGTGATTTCATAAACTGTGATAACTCAGTGGTTTCTGCCTGAGCAGATCTCTTCCACGGCCACGGAGATGATTTTTAGTCTGGAGAAGAGAAGGTTGAGGGGGCATCTGATCAACACCTATAAATACTGAAAGGGAGGGTGTCAGGAGGATGGGGCTGGTCTTTTCGGTGGTGCCCAGGGACAGGACAAGAGGAAATGGGCACAAACTTGAATATAAGAAGTTCCACCTAAAGATGAGGAAGAACTTCTTTGCTGTAAGGGTGGCAGAGCCCTGGCAGAGGCTGCCCAGGGAGGTGGTGGAGTCTCCTTCTTCAAACCCCACCTGGACACGTTCCTGTGGGACCTGCTCTGTCAGGGAGTTGGACTGGGTGATCTCTGGAGGTCCCTTCCAACCCCATGGGATTCTGTGATTTGCAGAGGGGGACATTCTACCTGTGAATTGGTGCCTTTTGTCATTTATATGAAATGTACTTCTCAGAGCTTTTCATTTCCATGGAATGCCATCAATGCAAATTCCAGGGCTGTAAAAAGAGAGAGAGGAGAGTTTTTAACCCATGTTTCAAATTTTTTAAGGCCCATGAGCTGTGAGTGTACAGAAAAAGTACATTTCCCTGATGCTGTGGAGTTTTTTGACCTTTCTAAATGCTGCAGTGAGAAGGGAATCTGGGGAAGGGAAATTTGTCTCTGGTGTTGATACAGCAGACCTAGAGATGTGTTGCATTTCAATACAGAAATGTACCTGATCTATACTTAAAAAGAGTGTATAGGTGAAAAATGTCATAGTAATATATATAACAGTAGTATGGGCAGCCTTTAAAGCATTTATGATAGGCAAACAATTCTGTTCCACTTTAGGAACAATAGCCATTGTAAACATGATAGCAATCTGTGATCCAGCCATTTTAATTAATAAAATAAATCAAGTGTCTTGCCAGATAGTTGTGATTCTGAGAGCAGATAAAAGCAGGAGGTCCAGAGACAGGATGTTTGGACAGTTTATTCGTGTTATTTCACAGGTTTTTGCTTTGTGCTAGGAAAGGAGCAGGGTTTTATCAGAAGGACCCCAGATGACATTGTAATTTATGGCTCGTTAAGGGGAGAGCAAGGTTTCACCAAATCGGGGTGGGGTGGGGGGTGGTAGGACTTCTTGACTTAAAAGAACTTAAATTTTTTTTTTCTGCATTTAAACCAGCTGTGACTCGTGTGTGTCTGGTCAGAAATGCATCCATTTCTGCAAGTCCCCCATCTATTAGAATAAACTAAAGGTTTCTCTGGGTTATGCAAATGAGGCAGCTCTACAGACGTCAAGAGGAATGCAAATCTGAGAGGGTGCAAGTGTTTGAGCTGCAGCTCCTGGTCTGCAGGGAAGTCACTTTATCCTTTGGCAATGAGTCACCTCTTCTCTGCTCCTTCAGATTCCTCTGCTGGAGTTGCTGGTGCCTTTCTCCCAACACCCGATCTACTGATGCATTGCAGGGCACTTAATCCTCTGCAGGAACAAAACAACCCACTGGGCTTCTTATCATTTTCTCTGCTTAAAGTAAAATGATTTGGAAGATATTTTTCCTCAAGCCCTTTTTCTTTTCAAATGTCCTCGATGAGTCACTGCTTTCATTGTGAGATTGTTACCTAAATTACAGCCACCTCCACATTAACAGCTTTCCAGCCCTCTTTGTTCTTCTTCTTCTTCTTCTTCATGCTTTGTCTTTTCAATCAGTGCCTGTGTTTCAGACAGCTGAATCACCAGGGACGGGCCATGCACAACTGCCTTTTGATCTTCTGAAGAATTCCATCTTTTGGGTAGAGTTTCACGACTTGCACTCTTGCAGGACAGCGAGCTGCACAGCTGCTGGAGGTGACACAATGCACAAGAGTGTGAATTACTGGGGTGGGAGGGACTTTTTTGGCACCAACCTGTGTTTATGTGAGCTTGAACGGGTTGTGAAGCTGCTGGCCCTTGCCTCAAACCGTGTTCCACACTGAGCCCCAACATGGGCATTAAGATTTCCCCCAAAAGAGCCATTTTTGTCTTAGATTAGTCAGGAGCAAAACTAGCTTAGTTAAAACCTTTTATTTTTTTCCTCGTGCCTCATTTTCTAACAAATACCATGTATGTGATGTGAACAGAGGGCACTAATTAGTAAAAATGGCCTGGGAAGGCTGAGCACATTTTTGTGGCTAGTGTCACTTTGGAAAGACCAGTCCTTAAATGAGAAGCCCAAGTTTGATTTTTGGTGGCCATGCCTTGATCTGGGGGCTCGGCGCGAGAGCAGCCATCTGAAATCCCCTACAAAGCAGGCAATGTGGGAGAGCCCGGTGGCCATGTCACCAGTGACGTCATTCCTCAGCCAGATGGCCACTTCCATTTGCAGCATGGTGCCAACTGCAGGGACAGATTGGGCAAAATTCCCTCTGAACTCATTTGCCCAAATCCAGGTTCTTTACCCTCTGCGCAAGCCATTTCCAAGTTTATTCCAGAAATGGGGTGCCCGTCCCAAGGGAGCACACCTTAGTTTCAAAAATTTCCCTTTTTATATACTGATTATTACATATTCTAATTCTAACAGTTAATACATATTCAGTGTTATTCTCTTTAATGATTGGTCATGTTTTCTTCATTTCCTATGTAAATTACTGCATAAGCTCTGCCATATTCTTCTTCCATTGTTCTCTTTTGGGTAGTTAATGTCATTTGGGGAGGTGGCCAGTGGATCACACTCTCCCCCTGCTGAAATTACCCTTTTCCTCCTCCTCCTCCTCCTCTAATCCTGGCAGTTCCAGGTGGTTTTCTCAGTTTGCTGCCCAGGCCTCCAGTTCATCATTCTCCAGACAAAAATATCCTGCTTATTAACAAAGCTACGTCATCTAGTAGTTAGTGCCTTAATTAAATCTTAGATTAATCATGTCGAACTTACTATTTCTCTGTAATTAATGAAATATGGTTGGGGCTGCATAGATGACTTTTGGCAGCAGCTGCAGGTTCCCTTGGTTCCTTCAATTATGTGTTACATTTCATTTTTCTAGTTAACATCAATTTTACTACAACACCTCCAAATGGGTGAGTACCTTCTTAACGGGACCAGTTAACTGGTGCACCAGTATGGTGGGAAACCAGTTGTGGGTGCCCCACTCTCTGCCCAGGCCACCAATATATGTAGTGAACAGTGTAGTGAAAATTCTGCTTGTGAAAGCCAAAAACAAGCAATAGAAGTGTTTTTCTGGCCCGCCACGATCTAAAAGTAAAAGTGAGAAGAAATGTGAATTAAACTTATCCCGTTGTTTAGCCCATGTCAAAACCAAAAAATAATCAGAATGTCTCCAACAATATTTCATTTGCTGTTTATGTTGCTGCTTCTCTCTCATTTGTTTGAATTCCCTCCTTGTTCACTGGAAATGATTGCTGTTGTTTTGACTTTTCCCCTGAAAGCCTCGTATATCTTCCAGTTTTAGCAGATCCTGGCATAAAAGTGAAAATAGAAAGACATAGTAGCTGTTGCAGACATGTTTGCATACAATAGCCCGTGCTTTCCTCCTTTGGTTAAGGTGTATAGTGATTTTTTTTAACCTTTAGATGACCTTGTGTTTATCTAAATATACACTATAGTCTCTATTAATTTTCATGCGTTGCCAAATCCTTTAATCCTGGCTCAAGCTCTGGCAGTGCCTTGCTACGTCCGTTGAGATTAAGTCTTGGACTAAACCCATTTATTTATACAAAATCATGGAAACCTTGCCATGGGAGGAAAAGCAACGTCTTTTAAGTGGGTGGGAATGAGGCAGAAGTTATAGGTTATGACCCTGAAGATGGTCTCTGGGGGATCTTACAGGAAAAGTCAGAATAAATAAGTCAGAAAATGCAAATCCTCAGTGCTGTTGCCAGGAAGTTAATATCAGAGAGCTCGTTGGCACCAGCACAAGTGAAAAATTCTCTTTCTCTTAAAAGTCTGTTACAATTAATGGTTGAGAACCTGTCAAAAAGGCTACCTGGAGATCAGGTATAGCAGTGACAACCATCTTGAGCCTCCTTTCACTTCTAAATTCATGTTGAGCGTTGTGTATATCATCCAGAAAGAGCAGACACCTCGTGGTGCCAAAGGGCAACGAGGCTTTGATTCCAGGCTGGCATTTGGGGTAGGATTTTAGATCCCACCCTTTTTCATTACAATTAATGGAAGTTTAGCGTCCGAGGACTTAAAGTTTCTTTGCACATCTCAGGTTTAGACATTGTGGGCAATTAAAAAGGGCTCTCAAAAGTATTGAGACACAAACTCTGTCACTTCAGTGACATGTTGGTTGTGGGATGGGGCTGAAGATTTCACTGGGTGCAGGATTTCACTCCTGCATCTCTTGCACAGGAGACGTCCAAGAGAGACTCGTAGCTCTAGGGAAGTGTTTAAAAAAACATATAATTTGTGTTGTTTAAATACCAGGACTTTTTGTTTATGTACCAATCAGCCTGTTTCTCACTGTCCCCTAGCAAAGAGCTCTCAGATGAAGGACATCTGGGACTCGTGCTGGTTTTCTGGTGCTAATTGCCCTATTTCTCTCTATAAGCTGCACAACCCCCCCCCAAACATTATAGAACTCCAGGATATCATCTCCATGCTAAGTTGGCACTCCCAGCTAATTGAGTGGTTGGGTGAAACCATACATTATCTTGGGTTTTGGATGGGTTCTTCAGCTCCATGAGTCACTTGAGCTCGGGCTGGTCTCGATTACAGGGAGCTGGAGATGAAAGAAGCAAGATCTCCCCATCCTTGGGGCTGCTGTTACTGCTCTCGTGCTGTCGGAGTCTTAACAAAAAGCATATTTCTGTCTTTAACGTTCAGGATGATGGATTATTGTTTGCTGGACTTTGGGGGTGTGGGGAGGAGCAGTTTTCTGGGGTTATTACAGACCATTGCTTCCCTTAGGGAATTTGGAAGAGTTTCAAAGCCTGGAGTGTTTACCTGGACACACCACGCAGCTTCTAAATTGCCTGGAGGTTTATGGGTGAAAATCAACTTGGAGTAGGAGAGAAGTTTTTACGTTGTTTTTTATTTTTTTATTTTTTTTTGACTCGGAGACAAAAGGGGATTGTGCAAGATGAATAAATAAGAGAGGGGGCTGTTTGCCAGCCTGGCAGCACTGCCTGCCTCCTGGCTCCAGCCAATTCCAGGGATGTGCTGACAGGTCCAGCAGCGGTTCCTGGCCCCGTTCTTCTGGTGGGATGAGCTCGGGGCCCATCCCCTTGGCTCTTGGCCACCCGTTGTGGCAACACTTGACCAAACCGTGGCTGCCTGAAGTGACTTGATGCCTTCAGCTGTCCGAATCGCATGCCTGACACGGGACAGGAAATCCTGCTGCTGGAAATGCTCCCGAGGCTGGTGGGGGCTTGAATTACATCTCACAGCTCAGAAGCCCTGTTGGGTGAGGAGGGGGAAAACGGTCTGGAAATACAGACTAAGGATCAAAGTTGCCCAAGGCCCTGGTCTGGGTTGGATTTTCCCCTGGGATGGGAGTGAGAAGGAAGATGCTGTAAAAGCGGGGACAAAGCTGGGATTCTGGGGAGTGTAAAACTCCTTTCTGCTCGCATCTTAAATCCTTGATTAGTGGAAGAGAAAGAATTTCACTTCTACCCAGATGCGGAGACCTTTGAGTGGCCTGTGAATTTCTGCAGGCACATCTTATTTAAACAAAAGGTTAAGATCTGGCTCTTGTTAGAGATTTTTTGCTACATCATGCTGTTTCTTCTAAAAATACTTCTGTTTAGGCAAATTGCTGGGTTCTTACTTCCCCACGTAGAACTCCTTTTACTCTACGCCTATTTTATTAAACCTGTTCTCAGTTCTAAGACTGACTTTAATTCAAGTAAAACCACACAGAACTTTTTTAACAAGCTCTTTAAACACACTTTGTTTGAGTCCTTCAGGAGTATTGCTTATTACCCACACTCAACAGATCAAGCAGTAAGGCTGGGGCACAGGAGAGAGATTTGTGCTTTCAAAGTGTCTTCTCCTGGGGAAAAATAGGCATTTTTCTGGAATGGGACTATACAACTATACTGACCCACACTTGATTTCAGTTTTCTAAAGGAATAAAATGTTAAAGGGCTCATGAAGGTAGTACTTGGAGAGTGAAAAAAAGAGATTTAAGTAGTTAATTGAGGTGCTAATCTCTCTCTCTTCATTAAATTTGGTGTTACATACGTGCAGTCAGGGGCAGGGGACCCAGCTGAGCTCGTTCTCTCCCTCTCTTGTTCCACTGGATACCCGGGGGGTGTAGCACACTCATCCTCCCCCCTCTGTTGAATATCTCTGTCCCATGGACAACACTTAGAAAAAAGAAAAAGAGCTATCTCTGTGTTTCACAGAACTGATGATTTGGTTTGTAGAATTTTTGGCTGCATCGTTCTGAAAAATTCTCCCTCTCACGCTGTCATTTAATGTTGGATGATGTTATGGAGCATCAGGCAAGCAGAGCTGGAGGAAAATGTTTAATAGCTCCTGGTTGAACACTTGAGATCTTAAAACCCTTACATTCAGTATTCTGCCTCTCTCTCTGTTTTTACTGCAGGTTGGATTTTTCCCCAGTGAGTGCGTTGAACTAATTAATGACAAAGTTCCTCAGTCCGTGACCAATTCTGTGCCAAAACCAGGTAAGGGAATTACGTTTTATGACGCAGGGCAATAAAACAACGTTGTCTTTTTGCTGTTCCATGTTTAATATCTCCTTTGCACGTGTCACCTTATTCTCTGTGTATCGATCACCCTTTGTACACACCGTGTTACCCGTGTATGTGTTGATCGTCCACACCTCACCTCTCTCTCTGAGTAGCTGCCACTGTTGAATGTCTTCCATCTGCAGTGTTTTGCAAACTCCTATCAACCTCCAGCCTGATTTGGAAGATTTTAAGAATTTAAGATTCCTTTGGCAATCTGCAATGAGTGATTCCATGCAACATCCCTGTTCTTGGTGTCCAGAGAGCGTTGCATATTAGGGGTTTTTTTCATACAGAACATACAGGTGACCCAAAAGTGTTTGTGCTGATTTAGGTGGAATAAATTAATTAGGCACTGGGAGCTTCTCTCTATTTGGGGATTGATGGAGGAAGTCCAATTGATTCCAATTAGGAATCCTAATTGCTTCTGCTCTGGGTGTGTGACTCCATCTCCTTCCTGCTGCCTTCTAGAGGGTTTTGTATTGTATGAAATACAGGCAGATCAGTACCAAGCTTTGTTGATGAAAGGCAAAATATATAGAAAATGAGATCTTAGGTCTGATTCTGCTGTCATCCCAGTGCATACTGGAAGTGATTACAGTTGTGCTGACGAATTTACTGGCGGTGAAGCTTTTGGTTAATTCTTCTAATTTAAAAAAAAATATCAAGATATTCATATATAGAAAGATATGTCTGTGTATCTTTTGTTTTGAGAGAAAGCAGTTTGAAATTGCTGATCTTTGTTAAAACATTACACAGCTGGCAAGTTGAGTTGGGAAGCCGGAAAAATGGTCTTCTTTTCATCTATTTTCTTTACTTTAATGCTTTTCCTTATCTCATAAGATTGCTGGCTTGATACTTTGAAACAAATAGATGTGATTCATCCACGAGCTTCAAAGCGCTGGCGTTTCAGGGAAATAGTTTTCTCAGCTATTGGAATTTCCAGCCTTTTTTTTTATTCCTGGGAACACGCAAAGGTATTTGCAAGAACCGGTGTCCCAGGGATCACTCGCCGCCCCAAGCTCTGCAGCAGGTGGTCGTTCCCTAAATCCCATATCTGCCTTTTGTTGGTGGAAGCTGATCTCTAAATACTCTAAATATCCCTCACTTCTCCCTGCCCTGTCAGCCACAGCGTGTCGACAAGGGCAGCTTTAAACCTAAAGATGAGCTGGGCTGATAGATACGATCATAAGCAAGTGTTTATTATTAAATATGGCTCAGGCAATTAAATGGCCTGAGCTGCGAGTGAATAGTTTCTTGCTATGCTTTAATGAGAGATAATGAAGCAGCATAGATTAATAGATTCTATTTGGCTTTAACAACACTCTAGGGGATGGATTTCCTCTTTCAGTCCTGGGAAATGTTTGTTATAAAGTTGATACCCTAAGCCTAAGCCCTATTAAAAGTAATAAGTTGAAAGATATTGCCAAGTCGTGAGGCTGTTCCTGTTGACCTTCCCTGATAGTTGTTCTTTGCCTACAATTAGAGGCAAAAGGCTGCTCTAGAGGAACACTAATGAGCTTTCAGAGGTAAGGATGGTTGGAGCAAGGGCTGCAGCTGCCCCTGTGATCCCTCCCTGCCCTTCCCTCGCACACGGAATTTGTCAGAGCATTTCTTCCAGCATTATGCTTTCTATTTTTTTTCCAGCTTGGGAAGAAACGGTTCTGGTTTAAACTGGAAGAGGGGAGATAGAGATGAGATCTGGGGAAGAAATTCTTC
>BJBW01013048.1:4927-15736 GCA_004320125.1 Scolopax mira | reverse complement strand
TCGACTCCCCCCTGGAATGTTGTTTGGAGTTCATCAATCAATCTTAAAACTGGATATACATATACTCTAGGTAGATATACATAAGAGAATATATAATATGTGTATTTATCCATATATATGCTTTCCCCATGCCCACAGACACTTGCAGCCTGTTGGCATGGAGACTGTGCGCTGGTACCCTCGTACCATGGGAAACAGGCATGTGGTTCCTCTTCCCCATGCTTCCTCCAGGAGAAGGATGTTATTTGACAGCAAACTTCTCGTTTCTGGTGTGAAGACTCAGCTTTCTGAGCATTTTCCTGAGCTGGTTCCAGCATTACCAAATGTTCCTCAGAGAGGAAAGGGAGGGCAGGGTTTGTATTTCAGATACGAACACGGAGAGTGAGGTTTCTTCCACTTCACGTGTCCAAACCAGGAGCAACAGCCAGGGAATATTTAAACTGGGGTAGAGTTTTTCAGAAGGAGGGCAAAATTTATTGCTATGACTGGCAGTACTGCTGATAAATAAATAAACTGCCAAGAAGTTTGGAAGGATTCAGGATACAGTGAACACTGGTTAAGATCCAGGGAGTTTCCTTTGGCCATACAGATGTGGAGAGAAGATTCTTCCTCTTTTATAGCCAAGTTCTTTGAATCCCTGAGCCTTTCAAAGAGCCATTCCTGCTAGGGATCAGTAGCGGTTCCCTTCAGATAATAAAGGCAGGGTTGGGCTTTTTGCCCTTTTTAAGATGAATACAAAGACGAGCCAGATTTCTAGTTACTTAACACAACCTGGGAGGTTCTCATGCAGAGTCACCCTCCTTGTCACGCTGTTGGTGAGAAGGAAGAGTTTAACAGTGGAGCAGCTAGAATGTTTCTGCTCAAAGGTATAAGTCAGTGGATCTGCTTGGTTTTTATGTGAAATTAATTTCTTTTGACAGCCATGTCCCTTTGTGTGTCACGTAGTTGCAACAGAGAGTGGGAACCTGGCCATCAGAGGGATCTGATCACATCCTCACATGGCCGAGCGCTCCTCTGTGGTCTGCTCTGGGGGTTCTCATTTAGACTATTGCTATTATTGGGTGTTTAGTTAATTCAGGGAGGTGCTTTATGCATTTTTTAAGTAGGGAAGCTTTGAGGTCCCGTTCAGACTTTGCTGGCATTAGGGGGAGGTTCCTTTCTGGGCTCATGAAGTGGTTTTCAGACACTGAAGTTCTTCTTTGGCCCTCAGCTTCTCCAGATAAAAGGAGCTGGGATCGGAATAGGGAGGCAAAGGCTGAAGTATGTTTTCAAAACCAGGAGAGAGTGCCTTGAAAATGAGCTCAAAGGCTTTAGTCTCCAAACCAGACCAAAGACCATTATTGTGCAAGCGGCAGCTCTGTTTAAAATCACTGATTCTTCCACTAGCGTTTGCCAACCTAAATTGACATTTGCTTTATTTTTTTTTTTTAATTCTTTTTATATTGAAAACATTCATTTACTGTGATATATGCACATATTGTGTGCGTTTGCAGTGGAATTGAGAATTAGACTGCATACACTGTGGTTCCCATCTGAGCCAGCTTTAAGCCCTGTTGTTCAGGTACCAGCAGCCTCCACCTTCATCCTCAGCAGCTCAAGTTTTCTTGGGGTTTGGGTCTTTACTCACCTCATTTCGTCTCATTTCACCTCATCTTTTTTCTTTTTGCTGTTCATCTTGTGATCTTGGCTTATCACTTCACCTAGACTTCTTTTTGCACATAGACATTGCTAGTTAGGGACACTTCAGGTCTAGAACATGCCAGAAGAGCAACACCGTAGAATGCCTGACACTAAAATCTAGATTTCTCTAATTGCTCTCTCTACAAATTAAACTGTTGGTCTCCTGCCATTTGTTCCAGGAGATATTTTAATTTAACCTTCTCCTTTCTCTTGCCTTCTGTCTGTCCCTCTGCCCTCTCCCTGCCTTGACCCTATTTACATGCAGATTTGGAGATGGATAGTGTAAAGCCAGGGTCTGCATCTCTTACAGAGGCTCTGAACCACTCCCAGCCCAGCTCAGGTAGAGCCCATTACATACAACCAGTCTCTCTGTGTCCTAACCACCTCTAACGCCGTGTGTGGTAGCAATAACCCAGTACTAACACCTTTAGCTGTGGTTGCAGAAGCTAGATGTAGTTGAACTAGTTTATTTTTTAGTTTGGTTTGGTTTTTTTTTTTTAATATCTGATGGCTGGAAAAGTCAATGCCCGATTCTACGCATCTGCCTTCTCGCAGGCAAATTTTGTGCAAGTGATTTCATTGTGGTCAGAGGGTCCAGCTCTGGAGAGTCCTGCTAAGCCAGACTGGGAATGGACTGGTGCCTACGTGGCTATTAGGTTGTGTATCACAAATTAGCTGCTTTCCCCCCCCCCCCCCCCCTCCTTCTCTTCCAACAATTTCTAAATATAAAGTGTTCTTCCTCTCCCAGGCTTTCAATTTGTGCCTCAGAAAGCCAAAGAGTGTGCCAAACCCAAAGAGTGTGCCAAACCCAAAGAGTGTGCCAAACCCATGACCATGCTCTGGAGGCAAGAACTTGCTTGACTAAGAGAGAAAAGCAAAGTGGTTAAATACTATAGTTTCATGGCAATGTAAATGACCCTCATGTGTACCCAGTTGCACAGTGATAGCAGAAAACAACTGCCTTGTGTTGTCATTGTCATGACAACGTCGCTAGAGCTTTTCAAAGCAAATATTAAGTAAAATTAAAGTGTTCCAGGGGAGCTGAGGAACCGAGATGTGTCTCTGGTACGTTTTATGTACCTAAACAATTTGATCGTCGGTTCTTGAGGGATATTCGATAACAGACATTTCAATTATTTTTTTTTTTTGTTTGGCTAAATCATATCCAGACTTTTGTTTTCCTGGATGTCCTAAGTGCTCTGCGAGAAAATGGAAGTGGAATTTGAGGAGAGACTGAGTTGCAAACTGTGTTAAGTTCTGTTTTCCAGCAGGTTAGATCAGGCTTTACAGTCAAGCAGTCGTATTTCTTGCGAGGCGTTCAGACAACGTGCTGTTCTCTCCTGTCCCTCTGCTTCACTTGGTCCCGTTGAGATGAATTTTCAGGGTAACTGTACCCATCACAGAGATCCTCCTGATCTATTCTTTGGGTTAAACGAGTAGGTTAATGGATATTTGATATTGAAGTGATGCTAATAAATACAGCCAGTCAGAGCTCCCTTGGGCCCTGCTGTCGGCAGCGCTGGTATTACCTTTGAGTTTATTAAGGAGGCAAATATTTGGGTAGTTTGGGGGTTTGAAGTGCTTGGTAAGTGGCAGGCACCTTCTCTAATTGTATTTTGGCTGGTCACAAATCTTCTTGTGGTTGCCTACGTGTAAAGCTCTGCCTCTGCTGAAATCCTTGCCTGTATTTCCACTGTTACCTTCTGAAGTCACCAAAGGCAGATTTATTTTTTAGCTAGGCTTTAAGGTTTTATTTTACTCTTGTAATAAGTGTGTGCTTCCTTTTTAAAAAAGACTTATTATTTTGCTGGTAGTTTGCATCTTGGACGCGTTAGGAATGCCAAACTCAATCTTCCAGAATTAGGTTGCATTGCTTGCTTTCAGCACAGTGAATTCTGATAAAGTGCTTACTTAATCTGAACTGCTGCAGTAATTACCTGGTTTTAGGAAGAAAGGGATTTATTGCCATGACTGCCCAGGACTGTGCACAGCTCTAAGAAATGCTATTGCAGTGGTTTGTCTTTTTCAGTCTTTAAATTCCTGGATTAAAGTATAAATCAAAACTGCAACAGCATTTTCCTTTTAGTTTTTCCTCTCCTTGGAGCTTTCCTTCCTCTTTGCTTTCCCTTCCCTTGTTTCAAGTGATTCTTCCCCCTTCTGGGTTTTTTTGCTTTCCCTTCCCTTGTTTCAAGTGATTCTTCTCCCTTCTGGGTTTTTTTTCCTTCCCATTCTTTTGGCAGAAATAGAAAGGGCCAAGTGCCGTGGGTTGATCTGTGGGAACACTGCTATTTACAGGATTCATCTGGTCTCCTATGAAAGTAGCACCAAAAAGCTGTGATTCTGCCAGAAAGAAGAGCTCCCTGGAGCAGATACTGGCAGAAACTCTGAATTACAGCTTCTGTAATAAAAATGCATGAGAATGTGAGCATCCCAACAGCAGCGATGGGTGTCCAGCCCCCGGTGCTAAAGAGTCCCTTTTCACCCCTTTCTGGGGGGTGTGGATTCAACAAAAGTTGAATTTTGCTTTAGAAAGCCAAGCAGGATCCAGCCGTGTGTCCTGATTGCCATCTCAGGTGTATTTTGGGAGGAGAAAGCAGCCACTTCCAGATCCAGGCAGGAAGTCTTTGTATCTGGGTCTGCTGATCCAGTCCTCTGGAATTTTTCTTTCACACAGTCTCTTTCACGGAATCACAGAATTGTCAGGGACCTCTGGAGATCCTCCAGTCCAACTCCCCTGCCAAAGCAGGGTTGCCAGAGCATCCAGGTGAGGCTTGAAGATCTCCAGGGAAGGGGACTCCACACCCTCCCTGGGCAGCCTCTGCCAGGGCTCTGCCACCCTCACCTCAAAGAAGTTCTTCCTCAGATTNNTCCATCCTCCTTCAACCCACCCTTTAGATCCTTGGAAGCCTTGGTAAGGTCTCCTGGACAATTTACTATCCACCAGGACCCCCAGATCCTTCTCCTCAGAAGTGCTTTCCAGCAGGTCCACCCCTAACCTCTATTGGTGCCTGGGGTTCTTCCTCCCCAGGTGCAGGACCCTACGCTTGCCCTTGTTGAACCTGATGAGGTTCTTCTCTGCCCAGCTCTCCAGCCTGTCCAGGTCACCCTGGATGGTGGCTCAGTCCTCTTTCCTCTCCATCCAGTGGGGCGCAGCATTTCCAGCGCGGTTTGAAGAGTTGAAGAAGAACTGCCTTCTAAATGTCCCATTCTGCAAGAGGGGAAGTTTTTGATAGGTTTTCTTCTAGAGCTGCATGAAAAGCCACCTGAGGATGACTGGGATTGCTCCATAATTTATCATTTTAGGAAGCTGCAAGAGACCTTCAGGTCCATACGGATGCTGATGCCAGTGAGTACCAGCTTTAGAGTCCCCTACCAAACTGGATTTACATGGAGCAGAAAAAAAGTTCTCACAGTTATAAAGTCTCAAATATTTTTACTGCGTATTGCAATGAACCTCTGACCAGGAAAACATATTTTTACATGTAACTTGCTTTTGAATTTAGCCTTCAGTGGCAGATCTGAAATGCTTTTTCTTTTCACCTGAATAAAATCTATAAATCTTGGCTAGCTCATAAGGGAGAGACAAGCAAAAATTTTAAGTTCTGTAGCATTAGGAAGTCAATGTATCTTTTTTTCTTCCTTCTTAATCCTTTAATCCTTTAACAGTTCAGACGTTTTTCTGACAGTAGCAGTAAGAACCAAACGAGCATCTTGCTTTGAAGCCCCCCCTCCGGGTTGTGTTTTGTACCCACAGACCCTACAGAGTTTTAGGCAGCATTTGGCATCGATGCAGCATTTGTGATCAGAACAAATAGATGCTTTTGTCTATGGAAACACATCCTGATGTTTCCATAAATCCAGGTGTTTGTGAGGATATTGGTTAATGGTTTCTGGATTTGGAAGCCTGGTGTTTTCCCTGTAGAAGGGAAGGGAGGAGGAGACAGTTTGGTTTTGCTGTTCCGTTTATTTCCTTTTTTAATATAATTTTTTTTCCTTTTTAGCTGAAGCTCAAAGAGAGTTTTTTAATCCTTTATAACACCTGGTTGTCTAAACCCTCCCAGCCCCCAGGAAGGGGGTTGTAATTTCTGAAACAAATGTCATGTGTGCCAAACGACTGGTTCTTGGGGATAAGTGATTGCAGGTGAGCATCGTCTGGTACCCATGTAATCATCTGCACATGTGAAAATGGACTGAAAAGGTGATTGCTCTGGTGACCTTTTGGCTGCGTTGTACAATTTTGGACCCAGCAGAAGTGCCTGGTCAGGGAACGAGGTCCCCATCAAAAAAAAGCTCAAGCTTTTCCTGGCGCAGCTTGCCAGAAGTATGAAAGGGATCACACCCCTATTTGTCAAAAAAAAAACCCCAAACCCCAACAAAACCACCCTAAACCCCCTGCCGGGGTGGGCAGCAGAGCTCTTGCTCCCTGCCAGTTGGGAAACATCTTCCATCAGCATATCCCACATCTCCACTGGGAGGCACTCCTGGTGTAATTACAGCACTGGAAACCAGCCCCCAGCCTCCTGAAAACCCAGGAAAATGCCGGAAACACAGGTAGAAAGTAGAGACAGATTAATTTCTGTCTTCTCTCTAGTGCAGTTTCTTCCTCCTCCCTGGGCACTGGGAGCCTTTCTGGAGAACTCAAACCCCTAGACAATAGCCTCAGGCATCCCACATTCCCACAGGGAATTTTGTGGCAAGTCTTGGCTGTGTTTTCTGGGGAATTTTAGTTGGAAAAGAAAACGAAACAGCACATCAGTTCAGAAATAATTACATGGATCTGTGTATTGTGCAGGTAAAAAGGAGATACTGTATAGTGTTTGTGCTGGGAACCATTCACAGCGTTTGGGGCTGATGTGCTGAACCTTTTCTGAGAGGTTGAATCCAGCAAATTCAATAAATCCTTGGAAAATAAAGCAGTGAAACTTAGTGGAGTGCAGGGAAGTTGGAGGCACTTATGTGTTATTAATAAGGCCAGTTTTCTTTTCACATGTTCTCGGCTTCGTTCTCACTCTGCCTGTTCTCCACTTAGTTGGGGGGGGTGTGTGTGTTATTTTTAAACTAGATATTTTTTTCCTTTCTCACAAACTCTGTCAAAATGGGACTTAACTCTAATAATAGTTGGGTTGAGCGAAACGCCGCAGTTACGCGAAGAGCTTTGAAATCACGGGAAAAGGGAGTTTGTTCTGCTCTGCTTTTCCTCTTCTCTTCTCCTGAATAATTCTGTAAATTAGTGTGGGAGCCAAATTGTGGCTTAGAAAGACTTTCAAGTAGCTTTAACCTTAGATAATAGCTCACAGATCTGATCTCTTCTTGCTTTGGTGCGTGGATTTATCAAGGGTCGTGGTGGTGCATATCCCAAATCTCCAATTAAACCTGGTCCTGTCAAATTCACAAAGGCTGAGCAGCTCCACCATCACCTCTCTGTGCCAAGGAGCAGTCCTTGGGCTCTGACCCCATCTGGCTGTTGCTCTGATGCCCGTAGGGTATTGCTAAATCTGGTGTTGCTAAAACTGCCAGAAAGTGTCCGTGTGAAACTAGAAATCAGCTGTAAAAGTGAGTGGAGCTGGAGAATATACGCTGGGAAATCCAGAATGGTTGGTTGGCTTTCTCAGAAGGTCTTGGTTTGGGCACAGTAATCTGGAGTTTCATCTGTGGGATTTCATTTAGGAGCTCGTGTCAGTGCCCTCCTCGTTCTCCTCCAGCGTTTAATCCCGACGCTGCAGTGGGGACCTCACACCAAATCCCAGAACTTCTTCTCATGAGAACTCACTTTGGCTAAAGAGGAGGCGAGTGAGAGTCCCTCTATCCCCCTGGCTGTGTGTTGCAGCATTCCTAACTGTGTTTTTACCTTTGCAAATGGAATATTTGGAATATTTTTTCTTACGGAGCTGAACAGCCATGGCAGACCAGAGGTTTTGTTTATTTGGGGGGGCTCTATTTTTTGAGTTTTGAGAGCGTTTGATTGCAGGATGAATCTAGCTGAGTAAGAAAATACGGGCTGCCTGACTTGTAAGGATGGTTTGAAGCTTCCCTCAGTGGTTAAATTTGCAAAACCAGAGAGTGGAAGAAGCTACAGGGTGTATTAATAACATTTTTTGGGTTACTCTGCCTTCCTGGCCGAAATGACTTTTGGAGGATGGGTTACATTTCAGAACGCTTTAAGGACTGGATTTGTGACAAGCAGTGTGTATGTGATTTTTGTCCATGATTTCCAGTGCTTGGGCTTGTTTGCTGTGTTTAAAAGAGGAACATTCATTATCTACCTCTTCTGCTCTGCTGCCTCTGAGCACATCCGTAGCAGAGAACACATCTCTTTCACTTGGTTCCTTAAAATTGTTGGGCAGAAGAAATGAGGAGCAGAAAATAAAAGCCACATGGAAGATTATGTTATTTTTTCCAATCAGGAGGTGCAGAAGAAGCAAAAGGGCATCCCAGCGTGTTCTGTGCAGAGGAGGGCAAAGCTCCAGAGGGGCTTTTTCTGCTCTCCAGGAGCAGAAAAGCCACATCCCTGGTTGCTCGGGTTGTGTTCCTGTAAGAAAAGGGGTTTGGAACAAGCACTCAGTGTTTCTCTTGACAGGAAGCAGAGTGCAGGTGGGGAGAGGACAATCCCTCCTCTTCCTCCAGGGCTGTTGATGCTCAAAAGCAATGATTTCTCAAGGTAATGCCCCAATCTGAGCTGCGGGAGCTCGGTGTTGCTGGTGATGCCACCGTTTGTCCTGCTTTCATTAGTGAAAACAGGATTGTGCCATCTCCAGCCCTGAACTTGGGGCCCAGCAAACCGCGAGAACCACTTTGTCACGAAGGGGTTAATCGTTGCTGTAGGACTCAGCCTGCATTAAAAAGCCAAAAAACCACTGATGTAGGGGATCCTAAAACACATCCTGACAGCTCGGGGTACTTAATGGTGTCACCGCTCTCCAGTCCTGTGTGCTGGTTTGCAATTTTGAGTTGGTTTATGTGCATTTTGCACAGAAATTGTAAATAGTGTTGCTTCTGCTGTTATTCATTCACAAATGGGTTTGTGTTAGGATTTTATCAACTTTTATCAATGGGTTTGATAGGAAGAACTTTCCTGCAATGGTGAGTTGGTACCAGGATGGAGGTTTTATGTTCAGAATTATCTATAAGCATATATAAAACCGGATTTAGGAGTCCTCCTTGGCTGCTAAGGAAAAAAGTAATGTGATAGTATCATTATTGTCCAGGCAAAACAATTCCAGTAATAAATCCCAAGTATAATAAGGAGCTGGAGAACGGGCATTATTTGGAGATATGAGTCAGGAAACAATTTGGAAAATAACACATTTGCTTGAGGAGAAGCCACGATCACCAAAAGAAAGGAGTTTCACCCTCCTGCTCATCAAGATGTCTGCAGAAATAGAAGCAGATTCCTCTTTAATCCTTCTGACCCTGAGGGGACACCTTTCCTCGTGTGAGCCCACGTTTCAAAGCGAGGACCAGTAATTACTGGGATTGAGCTGGGACAGGCATGGTCCAACAGAAGGGCAGCAGTTGCTCCAGGAGCTCTGCTGTAAATGCAGGTAACACCTCCATCTTCACTGCCACCAGGAAAAAGCTGGAAAATTTAGTCCTCAGCATCTCTCCTTTCCTTTTGGATGCTCTGGGGCAGCCTTTTCCTGTGGGATTTGTGGAGGAGAGACCTGTGTTGAAATGATGGAGCAGACATACCCCTGGCCTTTGCAGTCTCCATCAAATTGAGCTTCACTGGGGTTTTTCTCTGCAGTTTTGGGGGGCACGAAGGTGGGGTTTAGCTCTGTGCAAGGATAAGCTGTGGATAAATTTGAGCAGAGCTCTCCTGGCCCCGTTCTTTGTGCCGGTGTGTTTTCCTGGAGGTAGGAAGAGGATGGCAAACCGGGGTCCATCCTGGGAACAGGGACCGAGGAGAGGTCGGGGACCCTTGGTCAGGGAGGGGGGTGATGGGATGAGGGGGGGTGATGGGATGGGGGGAGTGATGGGATGAGGGGGAGTGATGTGATGAGGGGGAATGGCCTCAAACCCAAAGAAGGGAGATTTAGATTGGATATTAGGAGGAAATTCTTTATGCTGAGCGTGGTGAGTCAGTGGCCCCGAGAAGCTGAACCCTGGAGGGGTTCAAGGCTGGAGGGGGCTTGGAGCAACCTGCTCTGGTGGGAGGTGACCCTTCCCGGGGGGGTGACAGTGGGTGGGGGGGTCTAAAGTCCCTTCCAACCCAAACCACCCCACGATTCTATAAGGTTATGGGGCTGATATTCCCCGGAGAGAGCTGTGTTTTTCTTTCCTCTGCCCTTTGCCCACCGGGGGTGGCCATTGCCCCAGGTCGAAGGGTCGTGTCCCCCCCGGGGAGATTCGGGGTTGGAAGGAGGCACCTGCGGGAGGTGGAGCCGGTTCTGGCGGGGAGGGGCCAGGCGGGAGGCGGGCGAGCAACACCCCCCCACCCCTTCCCGCACCTCTCCCGCAGCCGCTGGTCCCCTCCGCCGGCGGGCAGGGACAGCGAGGGACCGGCCACCGCCACCCAGGGGCTGCTGCGGAGCAGGGAGGTAGGAGAGGGGGCTCATCTTGGGGTCTTCATTCCTTCCCCCCCCCCCCCTTGGCATCGGCGTCTTTCTTATATAAGGATTGCGGAGGATTTTTAGGCTCCTGCGCCCACTTGTTGCTTAGTAACTTGCCGGTTGGGGGGGAATTAATGGCTTTGAATGAAGGTTTGGCTTGGTTTGGAGAGGGGGGGGCTTCCGCCGGGTGGGAGGGGGGGGTCACGGTTGTAGCTGGGTAATGGTTTCAGCCACCCAGTTGAAAAAGTACCTGTTACTGGATGATTTCCAGTGGCCCCCTCTGGTCTGGGACTGAGGGACACCTGCCCGTGCCCCCTGAGATCCTCAGGGATCCGTGCCCTCGGGCAAGTTGCCTGGTTTGGTGGTTGCCATCTCTTGCCAACCCGAAGACTGATTAACAGGCGCCTTCTTCCCCCTCCCCCAGCCTTGCTAATTGTTTTACTCCTCTTTCCCTTTTCCTGATCTCTGCTTTCAGGTTTCCATTTCTATTCTCTAGCTCCGGAGCTATAAACCTCTTTATTACTCTGGGGTCATGGGTGTGGAGCGATTCTGGGCTGTTAAAGGCAACCTCTGTCATGCC
>BJBW01013047.1:17777-28121 GCA_004320125.1 Scolopax mira | reverse complement strand
TAGGGGTTATGGGGCAGGGATGCTGGAGGAGGGGCTGCCATCTCCTCTTGCCCAGAGAGGGCAGTGAGTGGAGTGGTTTTTCCCCTTTCATCAACAAACCAGCTCAAGAAATTGGGACAGACATCCCTTTTGAAACCAAAGCTGGGAGAAGGAATCGATGGGCAGCGGCGGTGAGGAGCTGCTGAATTAAATCCAGCTGAATCTCTGGCTCACAGATACATCTCACCTGCACCGAGGTCTCTCCCCCCTGTATGAATGGATGCATTTTCCCCAGAAAAAAATAAAAATGATGTGCCCGTCCCTCTCTTTGATACACCCTGTGTGCTGGGGTTGGTCCTTCCAGGCTCCGCTTGCCAAGAGAAAGGACCCCTCAGTGTTGGGAAAAGTCCCTTATTTTTCACTCTGGACTGAAAAAAGGATATTATTTTTCATCATGGCATTGCAAACAAACAGGCTGCTGCCACCTTAAATAACTTAAATTCCTTAAATAACTGCTCCAGGGCCCTGCGAGAGGGTGTTTGCCAGCGGCACCAGCACCTGTCCCTGCAAAGTTATTTTGGGGCAGTAAAATAACATCCCAGGCTCTGCCCTGTGAGAGATAGTTCACGTGATTTGGAGAGATGCTGCTGAGCTGCGAGTTACGTTCCGACCACACAAAATTTAGCTATTTAAGAAGCTTCTCTTTAACATCTGCTTTCCTAGTCTGTCTGCAGAAGTCCTGGCTCACCCAAGAGCATGGGATGCTCGGGCTTTGAAGCAGCTCCTGGCTTCCAGGGGCAGGGCAGTCATAGGTTAATGGTGGCATTTTTCTCTTGAATTAGATGTTTGAAAAAACAGCGGCCTCAGCATTACAGCTGAACAGCAAATGATCTGTCCAAGTCGGGCCACGAGATTATGCTGGTTGCTTCTTCAGTCCAGGGGGGTACTCAGCCCCATCCCATCCCCTCCCCGTTGTGGGGGGTCTAAGTCAGCATCGTTTCATCACTCTGGCTCTACTTATTATAATTAATGTTGGAAAACACCTCTGGAGATCAGCCGGGTCAGCCCAGGCTTAGTTCTTCCCAAACCTGCCTTGTAATGCCAACAAATGAGAAGATAATAAATTAGAGCTTCTAGCTCTCTACAACGTGCTGACTGGCAAATTTGTCTCATTTGTCTTACAGAAGGACCTTCTCCAGGCTCTAGATGGCTTCAAACAAGCTTCTGTGTCACTTGCTTTGTCTCCAGCACAATTTCACAGCCCTAACTCATCGCTCCACGGGATTGGAGATCACAAATGCCTTTATTTTCTGCCTTTTTCCTCAACGGTTGACATTTAGCTCACCGCATGACTCGTGGACTTCAAAGAGCAAACCACGGAGGACTGCTGCTCTGGCAGAGCAGTGGTGTTGCCCAGACCCTTTGGAAATGCCAGATTTAATTAGCTAGCACCTTAAGGGGAAGGAAAAAAATCCTTGTTGAGCCCTCCTAGCCCAGCGTTCGCCTCCCAGCCCGAGCTGATGCCACTGACCATCTTTTTGTAGGCTGTTTTTTAAGCAGTTGAGTAAATTCTGGGGCATTTGGACTCGGTAACTCTTAAACCAGGTTTTTTTCCTGTTATTTCCTGGCCAAGATACTCCCAGTAAAACCCTATTTAACTCTTAAAGGAATAACTCTTGCTCCATGAAGCCTTTAGAAACGTGGAATACAGGAAAGTTACTGCAAAAACCAGAGCTAAATCTTTGTGTAGGAATAAGCCCCCAGGGACAATGCAGACCCCATCCTCGCAGCCAAAATATTGCGTGTGTCTGGAATTTTACATGAGTTTCCCATCAAAGATGAGCATCCAAGAAAGGCAGAGAGCTGGCCCATGAGCAGCACTAAGTTCATCTTAATTAAACCCAAATTATAGGGATGGAGAGTTTACAGAATCACAGAATGATAGGGGGTTAAAAGGGACCTCTGGAGATCACCCAGTCCAACCCCCTGCCAGAGCAGGTCCCACAGGAATGTGTCCAGGAAGGGTTTGAATGTCACCAGAGAAGGAGACTCCACCACCTCTCTGGGCAGCCTCTGCCAGGGCTCTGCCACCCTCACAGCAAAGAAGTTCCTCCTCATGTTTAGGTGCAACTTCTTATGTTCATGTTTGTGCCCATTTCCTCTTGTCCTGTCCCTGGGCACCACTGAAAAAAGACCAGCCCCATCCTCCTGACACCCACCCTTTAAGGATTTATAGGTGTTGATCAGATCCCCCCTCAGTCTGTTCTCCAGACTAAAAAGCCCCAAGTCCCTCAGCCTTTCCTCATCAGAGAGATGCTCCAGGTCCCTCATCATCTTTGTAGCCTCTGCTGTCCTCTCTCCAGCAGTTCCCTGTCCTTCTGGAACTGGGGAGCCCAGAACTGGTCCCAGTGCTCCACGAGCCATTCTCATCCTTCCTCACATCCTTCTTTTATACATATACTCATATATACACATTTTTTTAATATATATATTTTTGTGGGGGTTTGGTGTTTTTTTTTTTCTTTTTTTTTTTTTTTCTGTATGGTAGCTTCTCCCCGCTGCTGGCAAGAATCCAACTCACGTTTTTCCATAGATCTTGGTGCTGTGCTCTGGCCACTCCACCAGACACACCAGTCGGCCCGGCAGCTCCTCCATCACTGAGTAGTAGCCCTGGGGGAACGCCAGCAGGAAAGCCAGGAGCCAGATGATGCCGATGACCACCTTGGTGGCGGTGGCCGAGAGCCGCGGTTGCAGAGGATGGATGATAGCCATGTACCTGCAAGGTGGCAAAAGGAGAAATCAAGGCTGGAAAGCCTCAATGTTGCAGCATTTGGGGCTGTTTTAGGTCTCCTGTGTGTGGAGGTCAGATTTTTGACACTCTCAACGCGTCCTCGCTCTGCACAACGCAAACAGCATCGAATAATCCCTTTTATGAAGGATTCCCCAGTCAATATTCTAATTATCTTGCAGTATCTTACCCTTGAAATATGAATCCTATTTGAGATGTTCATTGACTTTTAGATGAAAAAAAACAGCTTTGTGAACGCAACCACCAACCGGTTGCTTCTGCCAAGACCCATTTGTACAACGCCAGCCCCGATGCTGCCATCTGGCAGCAACCGCTTTGGCAGCTCCTGGGCACTTTGTACCCCTGCAAAAACCATCTCTCTCTGGTAGGTCCCAGGGCCAAGTGTTCCAGGAGGAGAACCAAAAATAAGAGCGCCGGGCCAGCGTGGGATGGGTGACCTGAGATGCCACCTCTATCTGTCCCGGCTTGTGGGCTCTTTCCCCTGAACGTCAGTCATCATTCACCAGGAAAGCTCCAGTGGCAACGAGGGAGATTGAATTTATCTGGTTTTGCAAAGCTGGAAGGATTAAGTGACAGCGTTGTGAGGGGGTTTTTTATTTTATTTCCCCCCCTTGCTCCATGTCAAGTTTCAGGATGAAGAGAAACATTGCGTTACTCGGCATGTGTTATTGCCTGAGGTGTTTGCAAACTCCTCTGTTTCTCCCTTCATCCATTCTCCTTTCAGAAAATCAACAGTTTTTCCTTTTCATTTTTTCCAAGATGGAAAATACTCTCTGTGTTGTATTTTTGGACAGCTGCTTGCAGGGGCAAAGAGGTAGGGATTAATACATAAATAGGCAGCAGGTTCTGCTGTCAGCTCTTTCTCAGCCCCAGGGTACCAAGCCTTATCGCCTTTGTGCAGCTGAAAATTCACCCCATAATTATCCCTCAAAAATCTGCTTGGTGCTTGAAATCTGCTTGGCCATCGTCTCACGTAGCGACTGGTGGGCCATCAAGGTCTCCTCATTTCTGCATCCATGTTTTTCATTTTCCCCTTGTCAGACTCTTCCCCATGTCCAGCTCTGGGGCCACCACCACCAGAACGGACACGGAGCGTCCAGAGGAGGCTCCGAATTTGCTGGGAGGATTGGAGCTCCTCTGCTGGGAGGGGGGGGCTGAGAGAGTTGGGGGGTTCAGCCTGGAGAAGAGAAGGCTCTGGGGAGACCTCCAAGCCCTTTCCAGTCACAGACTCTTGATGAGGGAGGGGAGCCCTAGGAGGAGGAAGAGAGGAGACTGAAATATCAAGAGGAGATTGAGATGAGATGGATGTAAGAATTTTTTTGGTGTGAGGGTGATGAGAGCCTGGTCCAGGTTGCCCAGAGAAGCTGTGGCTGCCCCAACCCTGGAGGGGGCTTGGAACCAACTGGGCTGGTGGGAGATGTCCCTGCCCAGAGCAGGGAGTTGGAACATGTTGTATTTAAGGTCCCTTCCAACCCAAAACATTCCATGATTCTATGATGGTGATCAGCTTCCTGGGACCCCACGAGAACTTCTCTCCTTCCTCTTCCCCATCCTTCAAAGGCCTGGTCTAGACTAACCCATCATTAGTGCGTTTGCTGAGCTGGAGGAGGTTTGGGTGGCCTTTGGGGTTTAGAGTGGGTTACTCCAGCTTTACCCTCCCAAGAAGTCAATGCGCTTGAGTTTGCTGCTAGTGCTCAACCTGGTGGCTCAAGCTCAAGCATGAAAATGGTGGAAAATGAGGGATTTCCACCAAAGCTGGGCTATTTCTGGTGAAATAGTGGCTTGGGAAAACATCTGAGGCTTTGAAAGCAAAACTGATACTTGATTGAATCTGGCCAGAAATGCTTTTATATCTCTGACCTTGTTTCTGCCAGTGCATTTTGGAGGACTCTCCTCATGGGTTTAAAACACCGTAGAAACTCTTGCAGTTAATAAAACATCCAAATAATGGATGTAACAATGAAGTAAACCCCAACTGTATTGCCTAGAGTCCCTTCCAACCACCACCCACTTGGTTGCAGTGCTGTTGCCTGGTGGAAAGGAGACAGCAAAATTCATGGGACCATGCTGGTGTCACAAGGATGGGGTCAGGGAGGCAGGCAGGAACAAGCTTTTGGGGGAGAATTGACCCCAAATCCTATTTTTCAGCAGCAGTTTTCAAACCATAGGTCCCAAGCGACCTCTGAAATATTCCCTTGGTGTTGCTCTGGGTTCAGTTGCCCATCAGGATTAAAAATGGGAATAAGAACATTTCTCCCAGACAGGGGCTCTGATTGGGAAGAAATAAAATGTAATAAAATGGGTCCGGGCTGCCTGGTATTACAGACCATAAGAATGCTGAAGATAGATGGAAATGTAGAAACATTCTGAAAATAATTAGACCATTATTTCATATTAAAATATCATATAATTATGCAATAATTGTATCACTAAGCAGAAAATTGTCCTAACATTTTAATAACCACTTCCTTTTTTTGTCTCTCTCTCTTTTTATCTTTTTTTTTTCTTTTTTCCTCTCTTTGACAAGAACATTTAGTGCAAAATCAAACCCAGGGAGATGGGGGAAGCAGAGAATACGGTTTTGTGGCCACCTTAGCTCTGATCACAGCTGCTGTCTTGCTCATACTGGGATGGAAAAGCCTCAATACTGGGAGCAAGGCAGCTTCTTTTGCCTTCTTCCATCTCTGGGTCCATTGTGCTCAAATAACTTTAATTTCTTTGTAGACCTGTTGGACTTTCCCTGTTTCTCTACCCAATAGGTTGGTGTCTATTCCTATCTTTGGATATTTGGGGGTTTTGGTGGCTTTTTGGCCACCACTGGATCATTTTTTTGCATCCAGAACACAGATTCCCAGGAAGCCAGTTGGCTTTCTTACAATTCTCCTCAGTTTTGAGCCAAACCCTCCCTTATTGTGCGTTTTTCCCATGGAGTTTTGGTCAACCTAAAATAAAACCTTCCTTCCAAGCAAGTGTATGCAAAGCAGAAAGATAACCTCGTGCTGAGGAGCCACACGAGGAGCCCACATGGGTTCCTCCAGGTTGTCTTCTCCTCTCCACGGTTGCTGGGGATAGTTGTTAGTAGGAGGTGAGGAAGAGGAGAAGGTCCCCTTGTGAGCACCCTGCCCTTGTCGCTGTGGTGGGTGACAAACCACCATGGGGTCTTCAGCTCTGAATTTGTCTCAGGGAATTGGCTCTTGGTTGAGGGTTTAAGGGCACATTTCCTGCCTCAGGGCAAGGTTTTTTTCCCTGGATGAGGGCAGCAGCGGGAACGGGGCTGTTTGCCTGCAGATGTTGGGTTGGGAAGACTGAAGAGTACCTGGTCCTCTCCTTTTGGGTGGAAGCACCGTGTTGAAGCCCAAAGCATCATTAAATTTTGGAAGCTCAGGGCTGCCCAGCTCCTCAGAGAACAGACCCAATGCCCTCGAGTTTGGTTTTCCTTGCATCTTTCCTACCACATCTTATGTGTGGTGAGGAGAACTGAGGAGGTGATGGTCCCTCTGTACTGGGCACTGAGGAAATCCCACCTCAAGGCCTATGTCCAGTTTTGGGCCCCCACCACAACAAACATTGAAGGGCTGGAGTGGGTCCAGAGAAGGGCAATGGAGCTGGTGATGGTTCTGGAGCCCAAGTCTTGTGAGGAGCAGCTGAGGGAGCTGGGGGCAACTCCCTCATGCAGGCATCACATTTCCTGATGGTACCGGGGTGGGATGGGATGGAAGAGGAGATCCCAAAGCACAACCCAGACCCACTGAGACTCTGCAGATGCTGTTAATTGAGGCATCAGTATGACCTTATCAACCAGTTAGTCCTGGCACTGGTTTGTAACTGAAAAGTCAAGGGGGAGAACAAAAAAATCACATGAAATGCAGGGCTGGTGACTCATGAGACCTGGCACGCTCAGTGCACGAGTAGTTCCCACTGGGCCATTAAGGAATTAAGAATAAATTAAGGACTAATTTAGGAAAGCCATTAAATAAACCAAATATCCCACCAGAGGCCCTCAAGCTCCTGTTAGCACCCGGCTCCCCGATGAGCACCATGATCACCCCAAAAACCTGAGTTTCCTGCTTCTCACAGCCATAAACTCATTATTTAATCTCAATTCTATATTTATTCCATATATTCACCTTAGTTCTGTGTTCATTGCCATGGGAATTTCAGTCCTGCTCTTCTTTCCAAAGGAAAGGAGGGGGAAAAGATATAATTTCTTTTTCTTTTGACAGGCTGAGTTCAGACTCAGTGGGTATTTTGGGGGCGAGGGGGGAGAAGCAGGGATTAATTCCAGTTAATTCCCAGCAGATCAGAGACTGCTGCTGGGAGCAGGGGCATAAAACCAGCCTTGATGTTCCTTCGTTTTCCCCATTTCCCTGCTTTTTAACCCCAGATTTGAAACCAGCTCTGTGCTGGGGAATTTGCTGCGTTTATTGATGCTTGTTTTTTTGGGAATACAACAAGCTGCTTCGGTTATTGCTGCCCCAAAACCCCGGGCTCCTTTTCACTTCCATCTTCCATCTTACCTCCCAGCAGAACAAGATTACACAGCGCCGGGCACAGATCAAAATCCTGCTCTGCAAACCCCAGAAGTCCATTAATTCAAGATTTAAAAAAAAAAAAAAAAAAAGAGATATCTGGTGCTATATTAGGGTGTAAATGACTGATTAACCTGTCTGTGCACTGATGTGATTTGTCCACCCCGGAGCGTTTCTTTCTGCACTAATCACCTCTCGGGGAAGGCACGGGGTCGCTGAGCTGGCAAATAGATTCCTGATCTTCAGCTGGTTTGTCTGAGCTGGGAATTCGAGCTCACAAGCAGTAAATAATTTTCTGAGCTGGTTTTTCTGCTGCATAAAATAGGGGGTTGGGGAGATATTAACAGATCCCGTCTGCAGAGCAGTGATTTTTAGGAGCCACGGTGGGGAATGAATGTTCCTAGATTTGATGTTTTTCCTGCAGCTCCTGTCGGTAAATTGATGGATCTTAAAACACCCAGTATGATTTGATTACCCATTTGGAAATTAAAAAGGGAATGTAAAGAAAAACCCGCTTTGTTTGCCCAGTCCAGTGCTGGTCTGGCAGCATTTGGTGCTGGTGGAGGTGGGAGACCTCCCTGTCTTTTAACAAACAAAACCAGCAAGTTGGTGGTGTTGGAGTTGCAGGAGGTCAGTGCCACCCTTTATCATTTTTATTGCTGCTTTTGAGCAGAAATAAAGGAAAATTGCTTTGTATTAAATATGCAAGCACTGCACCGTCTGTTTCTACCCCCAAGTTCACTGCAGGGCTCTCACCCTGCTCATCAGGATTTATTCAGTCTGAGGAGTTTTGGCTTAGCTCACTTAAAAAGAGATCAGAGATGATTTCTTGCCCCCCCTGCCCTCCTCCAATTGTGTGAGTAATCCGGGATCTTCACCTCCAGCTGCATTCCCACTTGTTCATCATCATGGAAACTCATGCCTCTGAAGTTGGCTGATGGTGCTCAGAAATGAATCTGGGTCCCAAGGAGAGAGAAGACACCACCAATTTAACTAAGGATGCTCCATCCCCTGTGCCATAAAAATTGCAATTTAGCGATGCCCAAAATTTGATTGTTTGGTTGTTTTGGTTTTTTTCTAAGCGTGGCTACAAATTACCTTGGACTCCCCATGGGCACTGCTGGGTGCTCACGTCCTGGAAGATTGGGGGGAAAAAAAAAAAAAAATAAAAAAAATGAGGGTTGTCTGTCTCCCTCTTTCAAGTGGATTAATTCACAAGGAGAGTTTGAAGCCGGAAGGGGATACGTGACACACTCGGGCACCGATACACCCAAACCCAACAGACATGGCACCCTTTGTAGGACCAGAGCGAGGTGTTTGGCCCCAGCTTGTGCAGGATGCTGAGGAGCAGCATCAGGGCTTTTCCTGAGCAGACTTTACCAGCTGCCAGCCCTGACTCCCAAATTTCCTGCTATTGTTGCAGGGTTCAGAATAACACTCGCTATAGGATGAACTGTATTTTTATAGAGCGGTTGTGCCCAGGTCCTGGTGAGAAAGCTGAAGGTCTTGCTTCAAGAAGCAGCTTTTTTTTTTTTTTTCCCCCTTGTGCAAAACCCATGGCAAGTCCTGCAAAAAAAATCTCTGGGAGAATCAATCCCACTTCTCCATTTGTTCTCTTGACAACTCTGTTATGGCTCTACCCAGTCTTTCCAAGGCTTTGTATCCTGGGGCGAGGACGGTCTGGAAATTGCTTGCAGAAAGCAGAAGTGGAGATGATTTAGGGGAGCAATCTGCAGGATGACGCTCTTCCGAGCCTTCAGACTCTGGATCCAACCACTGATAGATGGTTTAATACACGAGGCACATTCAATTCTGCTTGATGAAAATCAAGACTACAGTCGTGTTTGATTTCAGATACATCCTGGCGAGGAGTATAAGCCATTTTACTGAGCCCCACCTGGCCCTGCTACTCCAAATTCCTTATTCCCATCCAGCTTTTTTGCTGTTTGCCAGGACAAATTCTTCCCTTTTGGGTTCCTGGGATGACTTCCTGCATTTCATACATTTGAGTTGCTATTTGAGTCAGGTCTCACACACAGGAAAACAAGCAATTTTCCAGTGCTTGGAGATGTTGTTGCCTACTGCTTGCCTGGAGGGGCAGAGGATAGGCTTTGCTGCCTTCACCTTCCCAATTTCTCTCCTTGCTGGAAATTTGGGGCCAAAAAACACAGTAGGAGGTTTTTGCACACTGAGGCTGTGGCTTTTGAGTCCTTCTTTGTGGGAGAGCCAAACCTGCACGCACAGGTTTTACAGCCCAGCCATGGGGAAACCAAACCTCTTTAAAGGTTTGCAGATGCAAGAAGAAAGCAAGAGAAATAGGAATTTCCCCCTAAAATTCAGCCCCAGGCTCCCAGACCTGCCTTTGCTGTCCATTTTACACACACTCCTCTAGCTTCCCCTGGCAGATTTACTTTTCTGGTTATTCCAGGGTGTGGACCCAAGGTTAAAACCCAAACTATTTAAAAAATCATAATAATAATTTCTCTAATTCATCCTAACCTGAAAGGGAGTTTGCTGGCTGATCCCCAACATTCTCGAAAGGCAGCTGCTCCCGAAGCAGAGCCAGCGACACCGTCGGGGAAGAATGGAGAGATGCTGATAGTATGCCTTTTTTTATTCATTATCACCTGAATCCTCCTCACATCTCCTATCCGAGTGCTTGGCAACGTCCAATTTATTTTGGGGGAAGAGGGTGTTACAACCACTCTGGAGGCAAACAAACCCCTTGTTTTTAACGACTTAGAGAGCATCATCCATCCCGAGCTCCGTTTCCCAAGCTGTCAGTGCAGGAGTTGTAGCAGAGTTATGATTTCTCAGAGGGAAAGATCTGTGCCAGCCTTTAGACAGCAGCTCAAGATGTGCTGGCATTCAATAATGTAAAATATCACCCCCCCTCCCCACCCTACCCCCTCCCTTTTCGCGTGTATCCCCAGCCAAAATGCCATTTACTCCCTGGGAAGAAGGGCCAAAAAGGAGCCTTGCAGAACCGAGCTGTCTCAGGGAAATATGTTGCAGAGGGAAAAAAAA
>BJBW01013047.1:3793-17705 GCA_004320125.1 Scolopax mira | reverse complement strand
GTGGGTATTTTGTGTCCCTCGTCCCCTGTGGTGGAAAAGGCAGCGTCCCCCCCCTCCCAGAGCCACCGCATCCCACCGAGCGCTGCCCCAACTTTTGATCACGGCAAAACACCAGCGGGATCTCGCTTTGCCGGTGGCCCCCGGCCATCAGGGGGACAAAACCCACCCCAACTAAGCTGTGCTGGCTGCAGCTGAAGGAGGGAAGTCCCTGGCACCCTTCTCTCCCCCTTGGCCCCCACTAATGGAATCAGAGGGGGTTTGCCTGGGGACCACGCTGGGACGCAACGCGACAACACGCTGGGCAGGTTGAGATGCCTTTCTCCAGCCTGAGCTTCTCTCCGAGGGTCCTCAGAGGGTTCCCAACCCAGCTCAACCACCACGCAACAATGCAGCGCAGCCACGTCCGACACGGGCATCTATTTTATGTCATGAGGCGATGCCATTTTGAGCTAAAGAATGAGTTTGCTTTTAAATGAGGAGGTTGGGAAAGGAAAGGATGGCTCTGCCGAGGAGATGGGAAGGGAGAGGACAGCGATGCTACAAATGCACACCCAAGACCTGGCACCGACACGCACGAGGGTGACAATGCCTTTCCTTGAGCTCCTTCTTTGCAGAGCTGACACAGGATTCCCAAAGCCACCTGCAACCAGGGTGGGGAGAGGGAGTTACTTTTAGCCCTCTTTTACCAAAACAAGCTTTATTTTAATTGTGATGTTCTCCCAGAGCTCAGAGGGAGCTGAACCCAGGACCCAGGTGGAGGCAGACCTGGGTTTGGGGAGGGTTTGGGGTTCGATGCTGGGAGCTCACCTGTCCAGAGCGATGGCCGTCATGGAGTAGATGCTGGCGAAGACGGCAGCGATGGGGAAGAAGTTGTGAAACTTGCAGTAGAGCAGCCCGTAGTACCACTCATTGTGGATGGCGTAGGTGAAGTTCACCACCGTGTTGAAGGCGGACATGGAGGCTTCGGCGAAAGCCAGGTTCACCAGGAAGTAGTTGGTGACGGTGCGCATCCTCTTGTGAGCCAGGATGATCCACATCACCACCACGTTCCCCACCACCGACACCACCACGATGAGGGCGTAGGCGACGGCCCACAGGGCCACCTGCCACGAGGGCTGCACGAACTGGTTCGAGAAGGACTCGTTCAGGGAGGCGTTGAGTAGCCACTGGTGCTCCAGCTCCGCCGCCAGCGGCAGAGCATCATCCATCGCACCACGACGTGGCCAGAGCAGGCACACGGATGTTTTGGGGTGCAGGTTCCTCCTGGTTCAGGGTGCCCAGCAGGTTGAGGGCATGGGTTTGGGTACAGGGTGCAGCCAGATTGGGGTACAGGACCCTTCTGGTTCAGGGTGCAGTCGGTTTGGGGTGTATGGCTGGTCCGGGGTGCAGGTCCCTCCTGTCTCTGGGTGCAGCTGGAGCAGGGTGGCTGAGCATGTCAGGGCACACAGCTAGTTTGGGGTGCAGGTCCCTCTCAGGTCAGGCACAGCCAGGGATCACGGCTGATTTGGGGAGCAGGTCCCTCTGGGTTTGGCTGTGGCTGCACCGGGGCGCAGATTCCTCCCGGTTCAGGGCTGGTTTGGGGTGCAGGTCGCTCCTGGTTTGGGGTGCAGGTCGCTCCTGGTTTGGGGTGCAGATTGTTCAGGACGGAGGTCCCTCCTGGTTGAGGACTGGGGAGGGATGCAGATCCCTCCCGGTTTGGGACCGGAGCAGAATGAGGGTCCCTTTTGGTTTCGGTGCAGCCGGTTCAGGGATGCGGGTCCTTCCCGGTTCGGGATGCAGGTGCCTCCCGGTTCAGGATGGGAGTAGGATGCGGGTCTCTCCCAGCTCGGGGTCCAGCCGTTTCGGGATGCGTGTCCCTCCCAGCCCGGGAGCGCAGCGGGAGGCGGAGCGCAGCCGGTGCCGCGGAGCCGGTTGCGGCGGGAGAGCCACGATCGGGGCTTTTATAACCGGAGCGGGCGGTGCCAGCGAGCGATGGGCAGAGCCGGCACCGAGAGCCCTCCCCTGGCCCCCCAGATCCCCCCGCCTTGCCCGGGGGGGCTCCGTTGGGGTCGGGAGCTGAACCCCCCCCCTGCGAGCAGGAGCCCCCAGCTTTCCCCGTACCCCTTGTCCCCCATTTTCATGCCTCCTCATCACCTCTCCAAGCTCTTTACCCTCAAAATCTTCCTTATTTGCATCCTTTTTTGGAGGGGGGTGGTGGTGGTTAATGGGCTTCTGCACCAAACGTGCTCTAAAAAGCCATCGGGAGTTTAAGCCACAGCGTTAAAAAAGTATATATATTTTATATGTTTATTATTTCACTGAATTTCACTGAATTTTTTAGAGTTGGAAGGGACTGTAGAGATCATCTAGTCCAGGATACCTCATCACCCAGGACGGCATCCATTATAGTATATTAATTTTTTATAATTTATTATCAAACTTTCCAATATAATAGCCAGGGTATTTCTCCAAATGGCTTTACCTCCTGGTCGGTGAGAGCTTTGCATCCCTGACGAGCAAAGTCAATGTTTGACTTCTGGAAGAAGGAAAAGGTCCTCCCGCTCCGGTGCGACCGGTTTCCGAGCTCTGGCAACAGGAGGTTTCATTTTAGTGGCCCATTCACTCAGAAAGCAAACACAGCTCCTGTTGGGCTGGTGAAACCTCTGCAAAAGGAGCCTTTTCTCCAGTGAATAAGCTGTTGGTATTTAATTAAAGTGCAAACAGAGCTTCGCAGCTTCCCACGGTCTCCGGGTTTATAATATCCATCAGACAGGGGTGATTTTTAACTTGCTCCTCCAGCATTGTGTTATTGCCAAATGTGGGAAAAAAACCCCAAAAACAACTGTGTTAATGACTGCCAGGAGAGCTGGTTTTCCTGCGGGGATGCACCAATGAAGAGGAAAAAAAATCTCTTTGGAAAGCTGAGGGCATCCCTCTGGGTTTGCTAAAGGATGTCCCTAAATGGCATTTTGGGGATGCTGGAGGAATCACTCCCAGGTAAAGCTGCAGCTCCCTGAAAACTGGGAGAAATCCGGGTTTGGCTTGCACGGCTGAGCGTTGGAGAGGGAGGATGTTTGGCTCTTAACAGCCCTCAGGGAAGACTGAAAATCTTTAGTCCCCAGCACCAGGTGGGTTGTTAAAGTGAGGCCGAGCTTTTGACTGGAGGAGGAGATGTGGTTCAATGGTGGGGCTGTGGGAGCAGGGGCTTCCCTGGGGGACTGCAGAAGGGTCCAGGCTGATGGCCGAGGGCTCTTCCCGCATCCGGATGCTCCTGGACCACTCGATGGCAGCATTGCCTAAAAATGCAAGAGGAGGAAAGGGGGAACAGCCTGCCGGGACTGGGGAGGGCTCCCTGGTGATGGCCAATCCCCCCTATTGTGCTGTAAATCCCCCCAGTTTATGCTATATATTTGGCAAAGGGTGAACCCCAAAGGAGTTCAGGGGGGACAGGGTTAGAATCCATCTAAGTCCAATCCATCAAACCTTTTCCCACTCCTTCAATCCCCAAATTGCTCCAGGCTGGTGGCATCACCCCAAGAACCACCACAGGTGGCTGAGAGAGGGCAAATCCCTGCGTTCTTCCTCAGTTTCCCCCTTAGGAAAACAGGGGGGTGGTTCAACACGCTCCTGTTGAAAAAAACTGGTTGGGGTTTTTTTCTGGTTTGTTGTTTCTTTCCCCTGGGCTGCTGCCGTGCGAGGAATTAAAATGCAGCCTGATGTCATGACCAAAAGAGACCCTGGAAGAGGCATGTGCTTATCAGCATGTTCAGGCTGCTGAGCCCTGGGTAATCTGGGTGAGGGGGAAGGAAATTTCACCCCAAAGAGATGTTTTCTTTCTTTTGGAAGAGATTGCATTAAAAGAAATCAATCCTAGGACGGAAAGCATTGCGAGGGAAGACAGATGAATGCACCAATGAAGAGGATTTGGTTTATTGCTCGGCAAAATCAAACAGATTATTGTAAGCTTTTGACAAGTAGTTAATGCTCGCGGGTTCCCTGGAAGATGCCAGGGCTATTCCGGGCATGAACTGGACTATTCCAAGAAATCCCCTCCTCCTTTTCCCTCGGGATGCTCATATACCTTCATGTACATCATCAACATTTTCAGAGCTCAGAGAAAAGCTTTGTACCAGGCAGCTGGAGAAAACCTTGCCTTTTCCTGTTGTGTTTTCCAGAAGGACAGGAACTTGTTACACTACAGGTTTCCCAGCCAAGTCCCTGAGGTGTAACATCAAGCACATACAAAGCGTGGTTCTCTGGGAGGAAGAACAGGCCTTGACCCTCAGGGAACCATCAGAAATGGTGTTTTTCCAGCTTCAGAGGTTTTGGCTCCTCCATCCACCCCAGCCAAGGGGTTGGATCCCATCTCCTCATCACACAAAGGTGGGAACAAGCGATGCCAGGAGGAGGTGGAAGATTTGCCACCTGGCAGATCCCCAAAACCTGGCTGCAGGTCCTAAATAACAAATATCCCCTGCAAGCTGCCAGCAGAGGGGTTTGTGTGGCTTCTTCTTGGGTTAAATCAGTGCAGGTGGATCAAGCTGTGCTTTAGTTTGGGATCTGGCTTGCACCCAGCAAGGGAATAACATCTTTTCCTAACACAGCTGGATCTTGAAGGGGACATCTGCCCTGGTATGTTCCTCAAACAGAGCAGGGAAGCAGCTTCTCCTTGTACCCTTCCACGTGCAGAAGAGACAGCGAGGAGCTGCCATTTCCCACAGCACCGAGCGGAGCTTGGACGCGCAGCTCTCTCTCTGCAGAAATAATCACTTTGCCAAGTGATTAATTTGGAAATCGCATCATCTAAAAGCCCCAGAAGCAATCGACCTCCTGCAAGATGGTTTGCACAAACGTGCGCTTCTCCAAGCTCCTGACAGAAACACAGAATGATATGGAGTTGGAAGGGACCTCTGAAGATCACCCAGTCCAACCCCCTGCCAGAGCAGGGCCACCCAAAGCAGGTCCCACAGGAATGTATCTGGGGGGGCGGGAGGTTGAATGTCTCCAGAGAAGGAGACCCCACCACCTCTCTGGGCAGCCTCTGCCAGGGCTCTGACACCCTCACAGCAAAGATGTTCCTCCTCATCTTGAGGTGCAACTTCTTATGTTCAAGTTTGTGCCCATTTCCTCTTGTCCTGTCCCTGGGCACCACTGAAAAAAGACCAGCCCCATCCTCCTGACACCCACCCTTTAAGTATTTATAGGTGTTGATCAGATCCCCCCTCAGCCTTCTCTTCTCCAGACTAAAAAGCCCCAAGTCCCTCAGCCTTTCCTCATCAGAGAGATGCTCCAGCCCCTCATCATCTTTGTAGCCTCTGCTGTCCCCTCTCCAGCAGTTCCCTGTCCTTCTGGAACTGGGGAGCCCAGAACTGGTGCCAGTGCTGCAGATGGGGCCTCCCCAGGGCAGAGCAGAGGGGCAGGATGACCTCCCTCCACCTGCTGCTCACCCTCTTACTGATGCCCCCCAGGATGCCCTTGGTCTTCTTGGCCACCAGGCCCCATTGCTGGCTCATGGCCATCCTGTTGTCCCCCAGGAATCCCAGGTCTTTCTCCTCAGAGCTGCTCTCCAGCAGGTCACCCCCAAACTGCACTGTGCAGGGGGTTATTCCCCCCCAGGTGCAGGACCCTCCACTTGCCCTTGTTGAAATTCATCAGGTTCCTCTCTGCGCAACTCTCCAGTCTGTCCAGGTCTCTCTGTATGGTGTGTCAGCCACCCCTCCCAGTTTTGTGTCATCAGCAAACTTGCTGAGGGTACATTCCATCCCTACATCCAGGTCATTGACAAAAATATTGAAGAAGACTGGACCCAGTACTGACCCCTGGGGAACTCCACTTGTTATGGACCTCCAACTGGATTCTATACCATTGGTCATGACCCTCTGAGCTCTGTTGTTTCAGCCAGATTTCAATCTACCTCACCTTCCCCTGTGCTGTTCCCTCAACTTGAAATTGAGCCCAGCTGAGCTCAGCTCTGGGGGATGCATTTGGCAGGTGAGTGAGTGTTTCCCAGGTTGGGATGGTTTGATAATTAATGAGTTTTCTTCCTGTTCCTAGGTAGCTTTGTGTGGGAGCTCCTTATGTTTTGGAGAAGCTAAAAAGAAGGGTGGATGAAGATTAAGTAGCTCCAAGTAGGTATCTTTGCTAAATATAAATTTTATTTATTTTTTTTTTTTTTTTTTTAGTAGGAGGTGGATGAAACCCTCTTGTTGGAGTGGTCTGAGGTGGGGTTTATTTTCCTGGGGAGGAAGATTGCACTGTGTAAGGGGGGCCGGGTTTTCAAGCTCCTCTGTTTAGGGCAGGGCTCTTTCAAACCTTTTGAGCAGTTGGATTGGTTTTGGGTTTTTTTACATTTCCTGACCTTGTAGAAGGAGCGTGTTAAATGGTCTCCTTAGAAATGAGGGGGGGTTTGAGGCTGTTTTGGTTGAGTGTGTGTTCTGTAAGTCACCTCCTGCCCCAGCGAGAGCTGTGCTACGTGGTGGCCACCAACAATGTGACCCTTAAGCTGGTGACCAAGGGAATGCTAAGTGTTTGCTGTGTGCTGGTGGGGGCTTCTAGAGCTCCCTTGGCCTAGGAAGCTGCTAAATATGGATTTAAGCCCATGTGTGAGCTAAAAAGAGTATAAAACTGTTGCATTGCAGCATCCCCGTTGTAAGTGGGTCCTTGTGTGACCACAGCAGCTCTGGGCTCTAGAAGTAAGATAAGAGGGAGGATAAATGGAGGAGGAAAGGGGCTTTCTTACAGATCACTGTAGAACCCTGAGGCTGGAGGTTGGTGGTGGGTAAAAGCCCATGAATTGTGCATGGAGATTTATATGGCCACCAAAACCACAGCCTTAATAGATGTAGCAATGGGGAAATGGCCAGCAGAGAAAGCTGGGCATGTGGGGAGATGTGGTTTGCTGAGAAAACCCTTAGGGAGCCTAAGATCTGCCCCAGCTTGGGATGGGGATTTAAAATCCTGCCTTGTAATTAAGTCAACCCACCTGTGCTGCTGTGACTCCAAACTGCCCCCAGTGCAATGAGCTGCTGGAGGAGTCCTTGAGTTTGGAGCGTGAGAGGAGAAAATAACAGGGATTATGGAGGAAAAAAGAAAGGCAAGCCAAACCTCCACTAGCAAAAATAAAATAGAGGGATTTGTTTGCTGCTGTACAATATGTGACACCAGGGTAATTGGGGGAAGGAAAATGCTGATGCAGGAGGGGCTGATGGCAGGTTCCTGAAGGAATGGGTGTGATTTAGCACCTGGTTGTGAAAGCTGGAATGTCCTCAGCCCAGGCACAGCTGCTGAGCAGCCCTCCCCTGGCTGTAGGCAACTATTTGCTGATTTAATCCAACTTGTGTTAGTTTTGCTGTTTACTTTAAATATGGGTTCTCACCAGCAACACTTGACTTGGCCCAAAGGGTTTCTGCTGAAATTTCTTTTCAATTTAGCTTCCAACCTCCCTGAAAGCTGCCTTGGGGGGGGTCATTACAGGTTTCTTTCCTCTCCAGCCCCTTCTTTGCTTTCTTTATTTTCAGGCTCAAACCTAGGCTTAGCTTTAACCATTATTTTAGGCTCAGCGTGCCCAACCTAAGCACCTGCTTTGGATATGTGGGCGAATAAGCCATCTTTGTGCTCTCCAGAAGCCTTTGTGGAAGTTCAAAAGCCTTTTCCTCCTGCAAAATGGCAAAATGTCTCTGCTTTGAACTCCAGAGCTGGCAGTGCAGTAGTTTTGGGGTCTGCAGGGCTTTGACTGGGGGCAGGATTTAGGGTGTAAAGCATTTAACCTGTAGCCAGGGGTAGGAGCTCCCTGCCCTGCCTCAAAGTGGGCAAGGAGGCTACCAGCATGCTGGCCTGTGTCAGAACCAGTGTTCTGACAGGTCATCCCAGCCCAGTAGGATTGGGGAAGTGGCTGTCCCCCTGGACTGGGCATTGGGGGGTGCCCACCTTGAGGGCTGTGTCCAGTTTTGGGTCTCTTACCACAAAAAAGACCACAAAAGACCTTTGGACACACTGGAGCATATCCAAAGAAGGGCACCGGAGCTGGTGAGGGGTCTGGAGGACAAGGAGAAGGGTCTGGAGAACTTCTGAGGGAGCTGGGGGGGGTTCAGCCTGGAGAAAAGGAGGCTGAGGGGAGACCTCCTCAACTTGCAACTCCCTGAAAGGAGGGTGTAGCCAGGGGACGTTGGTCTCTTCTCCCAAGGAACAGGCCATGGGACAAGAAGAAATGGCCTCAAGTTGTGTCAGAGGTTCAGGATGGATATTGGGGAAAATTCCCCCATGGAAAGGGTTGTGAAGCCTTGGCAGAGGCTGCCCAGGACAGTGGTGGAGTTGCCATCCCTGGAGGGATTTAAAAGCTGGGCAGATGTGGTGCTGAGGGACCCAGACTAGTGGTGGTTTGGGCAGTGCTTGGTTAATGGTTGGACTTCATGATCTTAAAAGTCCCTTCCAACTGAAATCATTCTATTAAAAAAAACCTCAAAAATGTCAATGGGATCTAAAATAGCCTGTGTGGGTGTTTAAAGGGTGAATGAAGTAGAGCTGGTGCTGCTTTGGTAGATACTCAAGTATGGAGGGACCGGCCAGCCTCCCCTTGAGTCTTTTGCCCCAAATAAAGAGCAATTCCCAGTGGAAAGGAGAAGAAGAGCTGGTGTTTGCACCACCCCAAGTGCCGGGCTCCTGCAGGCAGGTGGTACTTCTTGCTGGCGGCTCGCTCCTTTTTTCAGAGCCTCCTGCTGCTCTTTGACACATCTTCAGCCTGAAATCACTGAAGCCTAGTGCAGGTGTCCTAGCAACGCTCCCGGCATCGCACAGGGTGGCTGGTGGAAAAGTAAAGCATATGAAACCTGGCTGTGGGCACCCCAGAGCAGACCTGGCTTGGAGGTGTGTTTCAGCTTCAGGGGAGATGGTTTTCCACCTTTTCCCCCACCACCACCCCCACCAAAACATCTTCTAGGATCTGACAGGTTTGGGCTTGTCCCACCTCTGTGTTGTTGCACCTCAAGTGTGGATTTGGCTTTGCCTCTCCCAGGTGCCCCCCTGGGAAATGGCCTGCAGTGATGGACAAGACCATCTTGGGTTGAAAACATGAAGGTTTTGGCCTTAGCCTCTGTCACAAGACTGATCAGCCACTGTAGCTGTGACAGGGAGAGGCGAGGCCCATTGGGTGACCAGTGCAGTAAATTAAGTCAGATTTGGTGTCTTCTGACTGTGCTGTCTCTGGGTTCTTTGTGTCTGTCTTCACCATAGATATTTCCCCATGGTGCTGCCTTCTGGTCACTCTCTGAAGGTTGGTTTTACATCTGAAGGCTTAGAACTGCAGGTTTTCTTGATGATTCTTTCTGTGTTGTCTTACCTCTTCCCTCCCCCTCCACCCAACTTTTCATGCCAAGGCCAACCTCAGATGCAGCACTGGGGTAGCTCCTCCACGTTTGCTGCTCCAGAAGTGTCACCTTTTCCATTGGAGGTGAGCCTAAGGGGCCTTGAAGGACCTGTTCAGATATCATCATAGAATTTATGAGCTGAATAGCCAGGTGATTGTTGGTGTCCAGCTCCAGGGAAGTTGTTTCCAGCTTTTCCTCAGGATTACAAACCATTTGGGTGGGAAGGACCCTGGAGGTTTCAAAGCTGGACTCCTAATGAGCTTGATCAGGTCCATGTCTTGGTGGCTTTGGACATCTCCAAGGATGACCCACTGCTATGGGTCCCTGTTTGAGCACCCTCATGCTATTTGAGTTGGGAAAATTAATGATATCCTGTTGGACTTTGCAACTTGGCTACCTGCTGGCTTATCCTGATGTCCAAGGATCACTTTTGGGCTGGGGAATCTGTGCAGGAGGCCAAAGAGCTCTGTTTTAGCAGGAAACCTCCCTGCAAATCTTTGAAGTAGGTGTCAGGACAAAGGACTCAGCCAGAGATGGGCAGCTTGTGCAGGGGGAGGAAGGTTGGGGAGAAAAAGGCTTTTTTATTATCACTGGAAGTGCTAACAGTGTCATTTAGCCCCAGCACCATGGAGCTTGGGTGGCACAAGGAGCTCAGTTGAGAGTAAAAGCTTGCAAATACTAAATAAAAATAGTTCAGTGCGAGTCTTGTATCTCACTAGTAGCTTGGCTCTGATTCTTCTAAAGTGGGTGAATTAAACAGGGGGCTTGTACAGTTTATTAATACTTGGTGCTTGGGGCTGATGGGCCCTGGCAAACTCGGTCCAGGTGATGGTTGCAGAGTAATAATTGTCTTTGCAAACACCTCTTGCAGCTCCAGTTATTACTTGCCACCTAAAAAGACAGCAGTGATGCTATCTTTGTGGTATTTGTGGTTACAAATGATCATCTCCTCCAGTAAAATCCACTTTGCGAGCTCTCCCTGGCTGTCGATGAATTAATGAGCTGGGCCCTAGACCAAGCAGGAGCTAATTAAACTATTTTCAATTCCCAGAACCTCTTAATTCATCCTCTTTGCAAGGATGTGATATTAAGTGAGATTCAGATCAGCTTTTGCCAGAGGACCCGAGAGAAAGCAAGCTGCTTCCTCACAGGAGGCTATTTCCATACGAAACTTCAACCTTCTGACCCCAGGGGCTGGAGAGAGTGAGTTGTGCAAATAAAAGCAGTGAGAGACACTTTTAGCCCAGGAATACAACTCTCTCGTGTGGTCTTTTTGTATGCAAACCATTGACTCTTGTTTTAATGGCTGGTTTTTTGTATTTTTTTCAGATGTGGTTTAATTGGCTGTTATTGTTCTACCCCAAAAATAACTGCAAAAAGCCCTTTTCCCACACAGATTCGTTGCTCACGTGTACTTTGTCCCCAGCTCCCTTTCCTGGCTGGGATTTCTCGCTGTTATTTCATGGTGGAAATACTGAAGCTACTGGGAAACAATCTTCCAGGAGATAAAGTGGTGGGGTTTTTTTAATGCCAAGCTGTTAGGAAAGGGATGTTTGCTGTGCAAATTCTCAGTAGTGGAGGCGATGGGGGATCTGAGGATGCATGTGGGAAGGATGCCCACCTGAAATTAAGGCTAAAAAGAGATGTTGAGGCTTGAGGAGGACCAGAGCTTTGGGTTGGTTTGTGTTGTGGAGCCTCTAACTGCATGGATGACGGGGCAGGAGGTATACCTATTGTGAATTTGGAGTGGGCTCGTTGTAAAAGGCACATATGGGAACAGTGTGGTGAGAAGGACTTGGGAGGTGATGGTCCCCCTGTACTACTGGGTACTGGTGAGACCCCTCCTCAAGGGTTGGGTCCAGTTTTGAGTCCCTCATGACCAGAAAGATGCTGAGGGGCTGGAGCGGGTCCGGAGAAGGGCAAGGGAGCTGGTGAGGGATCTGGAGCACAAGTCTTGTGAGGAGCAGTTGGGGGAGCTGGGGGGGTTCAGCCTGGAGAAAAGGAGGCTGAGGGGAGACCTTCTCCCTCTCTTCAAATCCCTGAAAGGAGGGTGTAGCCGGGGAGGTCAGTCTCTTCTCCCAAGAAACAGGGGGTAGGACAAGAGGAAACAGCCTCAAGTTGTGCCAGGGGAGGTTAAATTTGGGTATTGGGAAAAATTTTTATACTGAAAGGGTTGTGAAGCCTTGGAAGAGGCTGCCCAGGGAGGTGGTTGAGGCACCATCCCTGGAGGTATTTAAAAGACATAGTGCTTAAAGACATGGTTCATTGATGGTTTTTATCAGAGTTTGATTGATGGTTGGACTTGATCTGAAAGGTCCCTTCCAACATGGATGATTCTGATTCTATGGATTGGAAACCCCTTCTCTCCAGCTGAGCCTTAAGTAGATAAATGGTGAAGAAAACTTGCCCCAAAGCACTAGCCAAACTGCTTCTTGCTCTCTAGCTGCTTCCAAAAAAATACGTGGTTAATCTATTTTAGCTTTGGTTGTTCCTTTTTCTTCCCCCTCCCCAAAAGTGATTTGTCCTGATGGCCATAAATAACTCCAGCCTGAGAATTGGTTGAGATGGTCTAAGCACAGCTCGGGATGTGTTGACCTAATTGAATGCGAGGTGAGTGATCAGTTTGAGTATGAAAACTCCTGTGTTACAGCTCCAAAGTCAATAAAGGGGGGGAAGAGGGATAATTCTTGACAGCAGCTGATGGGGAGAGAGGAATTAGCACTTGAATGGGCGACACGAAAAGGCAAGGAGCCACCTCAGGGCAGAAATGTGCCTCGAGGAGAAGAATCAAGTCGGCTTTGGCTACTGGAAATTAAATTGTGTAAATTTTCTTAATTTTCTTTGAATATTTTTTTTTTTTGCCTTTATTCTCAAAATCACTTCTTGGAAGGCATAAGGGAATTGAGGTGGTGCTCTAAAGGCAGAAGGGTCCAGGGCAGTAAATGAATTAATTAAGGAAAAAAGATGCGCAGCTCGTAGCTATGTATGCTATTTAATTAAAGGTGGTGCTGGGGAGCCCGGAGGGGGGGGGGACACTTCTGCTCCTGGTGTTCCCCAGCTGCTTGTTCCTAGCATCCAGAGCCACATGTGCTGCTGTCTCCTTGCCACCTGCCCCAATTATTTACTATTTTCACTGAATTTTTAGAGTTGGAAGGGACCGTAGAGATCATCTAGTCCAACTCCCCCGCCGAAGCAGGATTGCCCGGAGCTAGAGCGTCTTACTCAGGACATTTTGTGCCAAAAAAACTAGGAAGGAATGCTTTCAGAGTGCAAAGTTCCACGCAATGGCCAAAGAAGCACATGATGGCCATGGGGGATTTGGGCTGAAAGGGGCCAAGAATGGTTCGGTGGCCCAGGATGCTGCTCTTGGCACCTTCCTGGAGGTGTTGCCACTGCTTGCCAAGAGAAGTTTTTTTGGAGATTATAATATAGCCTGCTCCGAGTGCCAAGCTTGCAGTGTTTTGGGGGATTTAAAGCATGTGAAGCAGCCTGGTGGAGGCTTTTTGTTGTGTTTTCCCACCACTAAACTGCATTTAACCCAGGCGATGCCGGGCTGGGTATAAGGCACGGCTGACCTTACCCCATTGGCACTGAACCACCAGAAGGAACAAATCCAGTTAAAATGGGGTTTATTTGGGTATGTCAGGCTGCTGGGGCGATTTTTTTGGGAGCAAATTAACCATCTTCCTTATCGGAATGAGTTAGTAGAATTAAGGAAGGAATAAGAAGTGCATGACATGATGTTTTCTTGTTTATTTGCTGGCCTCAATTCCAGCTCCTCTGTAAAGGAGAGAAATCTCTGCAAATCCTTTCTCTTCTTCCCCCTGGCCTCCCTCTCGCAAGCCGTGCACATCTTGGAGATGGGAACTCTGGTGACCTGATCTCGTCTTGGCTGTTATCATTTTAGCGGATTCAATAACATTGGAAGGTTGGGGGGCAGAAAAAACCCAAACCTATTCCTGGAAGCAGCCTCTCAACCGAAGCTGCGAGATGCAGGAGCCCAAAAGTTCAGATGCTCTCGCTGGAGGTGGACGCAGCTGTTAAATCTCTTCTTCTGAGCAGCTTTTAATCTCTCTATTATTTTTTTTTTTTTTCTCTCATGAGGGTACTTTTGATGGGAAAGTGTTGGGTCCTTCTGAAAAGCTCGAGACCTTGCCAGCCCCGACCTCTGTGGCAGTGTGCAGCAGCACCGGAGACCAAAGACAAGATGAAAATCTCTTTTTTTTCTTTTTTGGTACTTAAAAAGAAATCTCAAGTCCTGTGGTCTTTGCAGCAAGAGCTACAGCAACACAATCCCGGGCTGAGCATGAGTTTATTGATGTTTTCCATGCAGCAAACGCTGGGGGCTTGTCAGAGAGCATGTGGTGGGGAAGGTGATCTGTGGGATTTAGGGGGATAGTTAGAGCTTTAGCAAAGCTGCTCTTAATTTCATAGGATGAAAGAATGGAAAGAGTTGGAAAGAACCCTAAAGACCCCCCAGTGCCACCCCCTGCTCTGGGCAGGGACACCTCCCACACCCAAACCCCCTCCACCCTGCCCTTGAACCCCTCCAGGGATGGGGCAGTCACAGC
>BJBW01013046.1:0-42312 GCA_004320125.1 Scolopax mira | reverse complement strand
ACAGCTGGGACAGCTGACCCCAACTGACCAAAGGGATACACCATATCAAATGATGTCATGCTTAGCAATAAAAGCTGGGGTAAGAAGAAGGAGTGGATGATGTTTGCAGTGATGATATTTGCCTTCTCAGTGCAACCATTACATGTGATGGAGATCTCCTTTCCTGGAAATAGCTGGACACCTTCTTGCTGATGGGCAATAGTGTATAAATTCCTTATTTTGTTTTGCTTGTGCTGACAGCTTTTACTTTGCATGTTAAACTGTCTTTATGTCAACCAATGAGTTTTCTCACTTTTGCTCTTCTGATTCTCCCCCCCCCCCCCCCCCCCCCAATCCCATGGGGGGAGATTGATCAAATGTCTGTGGCATTTAGTTGTCAGTTGGGATTAAACCATGACAAAGAGTTATAATTATGTTTTCCTGATATATTGTGAATATATGTGACATATTATGGATATATCTATTTCCTGATGTATTCTGAAGTACATTTTTTTTTGCCTTAGCTCTCAGTTTATTTGAATTTGCTTCATTTAATTTCTGAGATGACAAAAGACTATGAGATTGTTAACATAGAAAAAAAAATAAACAAAGTGAAACCCCATTAGTTAATGAACCATTTTGCATTTTGCCCAGTAAGGTTTATAAACTTGAGCTCTGCATTTCATTAACACTGGTTCAGGTTAGATATTAGGAAATATTTCTTTACTGAAAGGGTTGTCAGGCATTGGAATCAGCTGCCCAGGGAGGTGGTTGATGCAACATTCCTGGAGGTGTTCAAGAGATGAGTTGACATGGTGCTCAGGGATATGGATTAGTGTTGGGTTGGTGTTGGTTTTGGTGTAGTGTGTGGTTTTGTATGGGGTTTTTTGTTTGTTTGTGGGTTTTTTTTATGGTTTGGTTGGGGGTTTTGGGGGTTTTTTTTGGTTTTTTTTTTCATTGGTTGGACTAGATAATCTTAAAAGGTTCCTTCCAACCTAGGTGATTCTGTGTATGATTCCGTGATTCTGTCACTGGGCTTTTGGTATGTGCAGAGCCCAGGTGCAGCAAGTCACATCTACCCAGCACATATAGTGTATTCTACACGAATATTTTGCTATACATAAAAAGGACCTTGTGTCTACTAGGAGGTGAAATATGAGTTTTTTGTGTCTTCCAAACATCTATGTCATTCATCATCACGTATTAAAAATCCTCTAAAGGGACCAAAACCATTTCTGCCTCTGCAAGGCAAGAGAAGTTTTTCTATTTTCATCATGCTCATCCTCAGAATGCATTTATATTGTCAAAGTGCATCCCTCCTGGCTTTCATTTCCATAGATTAAGAAAGCAAAACTATTAATTTCTTACCATAAAACTCTCCATTTCCTCTATTGTTACAGTATCCCTCCTTATTACAGTTTTCAATTCATCTTTCATAAGCATGGATGAGCTCTTTCAAGTGTCGTATATACTATAAATACAACTCTCCTTTTACTATAATTATCTTTACTGATGTAGACGGGAAATGTTTTTACAAGCTTAAGACCCTGTATGAGTCTGGAAAGACACTTGGATGTTCAGGTATGCAAAAATGACACAAACATTGGAAATTCCACACCTAACTTTTATGTAGATACCTTCATGTAGAGCTTTACGTTTAAGTGTCTTAATTTTGAATGCTTTAACACCCTTATTTTTTAAAAAGAAAATCAATGAAAACCCAAACCCCTAAGTGTTCTGAAGCAAACTAAGTTACTTTGCGGCAGGGCACTATTGTTACTCTTAAGCAATGATTCAAGCAGCTAAATAAAAAGGGAAACCATAGGCAATGACCAATGTGTCAGCTTTTACAGGCTGTAGAAACCTACAAATCAGACTGTGCAGTTGCGACACAATCTACTATTTACATCTGTACGTTGTTCATAAAGCATTTTCCTGTGTGTTTCATACTATTTTTCATTGTTGTTTACTGATGCTATTATTGTTGTTATTGTACCATACTTGATTAAAAAGTGGTACCATTGAGAAAAAACTGATAAACTAGTCATCTTCAAAAGTATCCTCTTACCATTTCTTGCTTGCTTTTTTGGATGCTCATATAAGGAAGAGCAGGGTGACAAGCCTAATCAGTTATATCCATATTAAATCATACTATTATTCAGTTGAACCTAGTTCATCAAATTCAATGGTAACAGAAACATGAAAAACCAAGAATAACACATTGAAACTGATGGCTGCATATATTAAAGCAATTATATCTTTATTTAAAAAAAAGGAAAAATACAACTCTCAATTTAGTGTAATATCCCCAGTGACAGAGGTATTCTATTCTTTTTTGGCCATATTATAGCAGGATAAAGGAACTTATGCCGCTGAAACATGTTTCTTTGACTTTATCCCCATTTTAACACACATAAATACATGCTGACTTGTGAGAAAAGGCAGTAATCTTTATAAAAAACTTTCTTAAGCCCTACAATTCAAGCTAGATTTATAGAACTCTTTGCCACTTGTGCTGCTTTGAATCTCCTGAAAAATTACAGATAACACTTCAATTTTTGTAGTATGAATGAAACACCCATCTTAACTCTGGTCATATATTTTCTTAATAAAGGAAACTGCCTGAAGATGGGCATTTGGATTTTTCATTATTTCACCTCTCATTTTTTTAAGATGTTCTTCTTCCACAGAAAACACCTCATTTTTTAAAAATGTTTCTAAATTGCAGCTCCTACTTGTTTTATTATTATGTTGAAATTATGAATTTCCTGTTCTTTTCACATAAATTATATATTTATAGTTTTTCCTTCAAATTCTTTCAAATTGAAATAAGATAAAAAGAGAAACAAGGTTGCAGTCTTTTCATAATCCATTAACCAGACTGCTAATGAGCCCATTAACAAATCAAAAATCAGACTCCTAAATCAGTGAAAGAGGAACAGATGGATCATTATTCTCAGTGTCTATTGTTAATCAATCTATAGAACTTCTGAATATAAAAAAGGAATCAGTCTATAGCACTTCTGAATATTAAAAAAGGTATCTTTAGAAAATACTCAGCTTAATCTATGTCTAAAAGAATTTACAGACGCTATGTGAAGTGGGTAACTGAAGCACTCTGGAAGTCCATGGGCCAAAAATCTTCTCAGTTACAGAAATGTAAATCTAGAGTAGTGGCAGGGTCTTTTTCCCTGATGTCAGATTTAACTCAGTAGAGCATAATTAATAGAATGAGTATCACCCTAAACATTTAACAGAATTCCAGCTAAATTTAACAGAGATGCCTCTGTTGGCATAAAATACATGCATATGTAATTTTTATCTTAAGAAAGTGGAAAATGCAGGGCTTTAGCTGAGACTAAAAGAAGCATTCATGAATACATATCCTACTTTTATTTTTCCATTGCTGATGAACTTTTTCATTCCCTGCCTCTTTTTACTTCTCTGTCCATATAAAAGTTCATAACTGCAACTCATTATCAAATTCAGCCAAAAGAGGTGGTTTAATATTTGTAAAAGGAATATAGTTTGAGATGTTGCATTAATTTAAACTGGGATTTTTTTTTAATGCTAAATGAAAGTTATATAAGGCAAAGATCTATAGAAATGTTCCTTGGAAAATTCTATATAATGGAAAAAAAATAACAGTTTACTATTTTTTATGAGATTTTCATCTCTGATTTCTCTGCTTAAGTCAAATAATTTCATCTCTGTGTTTCTGTTTGCCTAAAAAGACTCATTTTCACTTGTACAAGTTACTTCACTTGTAGAATATACTTCTTATACAGATCAAGGTGAAAATAGGCTACCTTTAAATAAGTAGGCCTAATAGATTCTGTTTTTACATGGTTCCTTCAGTAGACAAGAAACTAGTGATAAAATAAGTTTTAATTTTTAGTCTCTAAAGTAGTGAAGAACCATAGAAGTTGACTTCAGAAATTCAGAAAACTACTCTTATTTTCTAATTTAATGTTTATTAAAATGTTATCAAAAGATTTCGAGGTAAGTGACATCTTAAAATTGATTTCCTTTACAAGAAAATTTTTTATCTTCCTAAAGGAATATTACTAAATTACTTTATTGGAACATTATTTTCTTTCTTTCTTTTTCCCAAGGGTATGTATTCGAGCAGGGTGAATGTCATAATATCTCTTTACTTTAATATTTCTTCTGCTTTATCTGTTGCATGTAGCAGCCAGGAGATGAACATAAAGACTTCAAAAGCTAGTTAGAATTATGAAACACGTTTTTCATGTGTTAATTTATTGCTACAGTTGCAAACATTGCATAAAGTTAATTGCCTTAACTAGCAATGCAAAAAAGAATGCATGTTTAAAAAAACCAACCAAACAAAACAAACACCTTTATCTTCCTTGATTAAAAACACATGGAGGCTTTTGTTATAATAGAGCTGGCAACACCCGCTTGGAAAAAACATGGAAGACTGAAACACAATAATCATCATCAGTGTGTTGATTTTAAGTCAAGAATTTTGTTCCAAGAAGCTAAATAAGGAAGACCCTAACACAATGTAAAGGTAAGAATATTTGACTGGGAAACTCTGAAGCTGAGGCTAGTGTATATTCCGGCATTTTATTTAATAACTCTTTAATACAAAATAAATAAGTCCACTGAGAGGATAGGAATAAGAACCAGATAAGCTACTTCCTTCTGAATCCCCGAGAGGATGTATTAATTCATTCCTGCATGGCTTCTTTTTGGCCTTCTCTTTAGAACATTGAGTAATTACAATCCCCTCATTTTCTTGTAATGTCAGGAAAAATCCCTGATAAATGGGATCTCTGGTTATACTTTTCTACCAGTTGGCAGGGAAACTTAACACTATTTTCTATGGTCCTTGTTGCCCTAGCTGTGAAGCTATTTTGTAAAGGCTGAAGAGCACCTCTAAATTTCCAGAAGTCTTTCTTCATGATATTTCCTTTCAGGTTGCTTAAACCTTAATACATTCAAAAGATAGGGTTTAAAATACTATTCTTATATATTTGACTTTCCTTGATATATACAGAAATAATTCACTAATGTGATCTGAAGAAACTTTACACAGTTTGAAGCTCATTATCTCAACATAAAAGGATGTTTAGATATTGTTCACAGTATCTAAAGTACTATATTCTGAACATGACTTTGGTGGAGTAAGAGAGCCTACAGATTTTCTGGTTTTCCTTGACAGTAAAGAGGCAAATAAAAGAAATAGGGAAAGGAGAAGAAATACATATAAGATATTGTGTTCTGTTTTCATATACTGTTTTTTTATTTGATAAATGTCAAATTATTTTTTGATGTGCATATCTAAATCTTTAGTCTCACGTTTTTCCTTAGATTTAAAGACTCCCACACCTGCTTTTTATGCCCTACCTCTTCCTGAAGCACTTTCAAGAAAGAAAAAAAAAAACGACAGAGAAGTGAAAACCCTATACTAATGATAGGAACCTATCTGATCAACTTAAATGGCAGAGGGCTGTAATGTTAAAATAGATCAGTCATTATACCTATATGATGGAGTCTCTTAGAGCCGTAAGAAAACTGAAAGAAGGAGTTGTTTAAAGCTCTACCAATAATGTGATCACTAGCAAAGATCAAGCTAGGCTACCTGGCAAGTTGGTGAAGAGAGGTGTCTCTAAAAAGAGGACCACAGGAGGAGCTGGGTATCAGAGGGACCCAAGGAAAGCTGCTAGTAGGACTATGTGTGCTTGTGTCTAGGGGTTGTCAGAGATTGAAATGATGCACCTCACTCGTAGAGAGAAGCAGTAATACATTTACTGTTATAAAATGAGAAATTTAACAAAGTTTGATGTTAAGTGTGACAGTTAAGATTTAAGATAGGGAGGCACACTTGGTTATTTACTGCAAAGAGGAAAGGTTCAGACAGAGCTGTCAGGGAGAGCCTCCTGTTGAGTCATGAGGCTCAGAAAGAACCCCATTGCTTTTTAAACTCCTTCTCAGAGAGGAGTACAGGGGTGGTTGGATCCAGTCCTGGAGCCAGACTTGGTCAACAGTTCATGTCTAAAGGACTGTATATGCACAATCAAATCTTTGTATCACTCAGCTAAGATTTCAAAGTTTAACATTCTATTAGTCACTTAATGAGGATCTGTTGTGGCAATGAATCTCTCAGTCTTGAGAAGTAGATGCAACCTTGAGTGGCATCTTTGCTCAAGGGGAGATCCTTATGTGCAGCCCATTGACGTTCAGGAGAGCTAAAAGAGCTCTTGGGCTGTCCGCTGTTTATGGGGATAAGATGATTTATAGTCATATTTATGTATTGACCATAGTTCTAGCGTTGCTCAAGTTAGCCCTTGGCTATTGTGTTATCTGTCTCATCGAACCACGTTGAGTCCAGTGCAGTCATCACGACCACATGCACCCATTGTGACTAATGGGGATGTTTATCACTTGGGCAGAGTTGTGGAAGATAAAGGTCAGGGGAGCACACTGTCACAGGAGTGAGACACAAGGAGAACAAGGATCCTGCTGGATAGACCATGTGTCCAAGGCCAGCTCCTAGAGAATCTGTGATGTGTCAATGTTTGTGTGTGTGTATGTACACATGGGGGTGTTAACAAGGCAGGTCTGAAGTGGGGCTGCAGTCTCAGGGGCTCATATGTCCAGATGACAGGGTGACTGGGGAGACAAGGATCCAGGGGCAGCTAGAGAGACTAATGTCCATCTGAGCACAGCTTCTGGGGGCAAACATATTACATGTGTTTGAGTACACATGAGTGGACGTGCTCCTGAGAGGAGCAGGATGAGGCCCTTGGTGCTGTGTTCATGTGAATTGTCTGTGTGTCTGTCTATGATCTGTGTGGTCAAATATGTTTATATGTGCTTGTATATTGTATATGTGAGTTTGTCTGCTACTGGGAATACATGCTTGGGTTCACTACTTCTTGGTCCTGGGGACATGGAGTTATGGAACTGTTACACTGAAAATGAAGAGGAATTATTTCAGTAGGAATTGTTTTGAACCATATAGAATAAGGTGGTAGTTTATCATTGAGTTTAGTCTCTTGCAATCCTATACAACCAAGCATTCAAAATTTTATCCAAAGTGTCTCTATCCACTGTAAATTCTACCACAGCTCACAAGCACTTTCCAGTTACGCAAACTAAGGAAATCTATATATATGCTTTAAAAAAAAAAATTACTAAGAGTCACAGCTGTGAAGTTCTGTGAAAAGGGAGCAAGAAACATCAAAGGTGCTGTAAGTATTCTACTTCCAGCTATATGAAATTTGATGATGTCTATGCCAAAGGGGAAAGGAGAATAGTCCCAAACAATTTCTCAAAAATTAATGTGTTGAGAATTTCTTCCTGATCCAAAATCTTGTGATCAGCTAAACACTGAGTACTTGAGCAAGACATCAATAAGGAAAATTCAAGATTTTAACGGCAATGAAAAATACCTATGCATTCTGCTATGCACCCTAGCTTTTTCTGTGATCAGTATCTAATGTTTGATAGGAATTTGAAAAAGCCTTAAACATTGTATATGAAGGGCAGCAAAAATCTTCCCTGGCTGCTGTAAGCGATAAGCAAAGCCATGAAATATGCATTCAGAATAATAAAATATTTCGGAAAGTAGAAAAGTACAGCTGAATCTAGTGCTAAGGCTATTTGAAATGGGAATGAAAGCGGGACTATAACTGGAAATAAGCTCTTACAGATAGACACTGCATTTTTCAGATGGAAAAAATGTCATCAAATTCAAAGTTTCAAAGTTTGGTTTAGATTTCTTATTTAGCCTTTCATTGAAGAGGCTGAAACAAGTATTTTCTGGAAAAAATGAGTGTTTTCAAGTATTAGTACATATCCACTTAATCGTGGTTACAATTTACTGCTGTATCTGCAATGAATAATAGCCTAGGGTATGCTAACCCTAGTAGCTGGTGACCTGAATTACTGTTCTCTTGACATTAGAAACCATGCTAGTGTACTGTTACAGCTGTAACTGTAATATTTTGTGAACTTTCTGTGTTTGTAGTAAAAGCAATTGAAATATTCAACTTACTGGGCTTTCTCCCTGCCAAAGCAGTACACGCTATTTTTTGGCCTTTTGATGATGTTATTTACAGTGTGCAAAGCACTGGAATTTCCACTAATTCCCTCACAAAGGCATTTTATATCTCACTGTAGATATTCTTTAATATAACAGCTTTTTCTTAATATTATCTGGTTTTTTTCTTTTTATTGTCTTTGCATCTGGTTTGCACCTTTTCACTTTTCATTACCAATACTGTAATTTTTTTTTTATCTTTCAGCCAAGCACTGTATACTTAATTTATTCAAGACTTGCTCATATTCTCCAGGCACCTTCTTCTGAACTCTTTTCAAGTACTGATTATCATTTCTTGTAAAGAGTTAACTGTAAGTGAAAAAAATATGTCAAGTATAAGGGGCTTGTCTCCAGGCAGATGTATATAGTGTAGTTATACATCCTGGTCCATAGCGCTGATTTATGTTCAGATTATGAGAGGATTTTATCTACTAATATGCATTAAACTAATTTCTAGTGTTCTGCTTAATATCCCTTTAGCTACGTTTTATTGTCGCAGCTTAGTGGTTTCTCAGAATCATTATATTTCTCTGCGAGATAAGGGATAACATGAAGACTTCTGCAGAAAGCAAGAGTGAGATAGAAGTACTACCTCTTGTTCTTAACAGAGGTGATACGATGGCATTTAAAAATTTCAGATATATTGACTGATGAGTGGAAATGTGTAGCAAGTGCAAAATCCCAAATGAGGAATAGAAGTAAAACCAGGAAATGATTCTTTAATGAGCTACTAAGCAGATTATTGCACATTAAACATATCCCTTAACAAAAAACAAGAAACACAGTAGATTGATTTTACTTCTTTATTCATCCTTAAAAAAATATGGTTCACTTTTTATTGCCCTTGGTTTTTTGGCTTCTCCTAAGTGCAGTTCTGGGTCATTTAACACTTGTATTTCCCCCAAAACAGAGGCTTGATCATGTGGGTTTGACATTTTACTTTCTGCTGCTTTTAGTAAAGATACACCAATTTGATGGATGATAATACTGAAATACACAACCTGCTGAGAATATCTTACATGGTTTAGAAATGTAACATAGTACTGTGAGAGTTTATCAGTGTATCTGAAACACATTAGCAAGATGTTCCACATATTTCTAGTCATTACTTTGAGTTCTTAAAAAATCACTACAATTTTTCTCTGTGGGACACCGAAAAAAATTAATTTGTGCTGTCATTCTGTTCTTTAAAAGATACATGCTGTCACCTAAAGCAGAAAGCATAACATTTGAATAAGAAATTATGTTATCACCCATGGCATAACTATTATTTTTTCACTAATAAATAATAATTCTGATTTTCACTACAGTTTTATAATTTGTCCACATACAATGCCCACCCTCAGAATTTTTTGCTGAAACTTAAAGATGAGAGAATATTAAGTTCCTACCCTCCTTTTCAAAGATTTTTTTTTTTTAATGAACACATCAACATTATTTTTACTTCTAGTCTCCATAAATGATTTTGAAAAATTACTTGTGTTCAAGGAATAGTCATTGATTGGTAAAAAAAAATAAATAATCCAACACCAGTCTTCATCATTTGTTACTGAATAGCAGTAAACAATTCACTTCATCTGCATCATGGCTTCTGAAGTTAAAATCTCATCCTGGCAGCTTGATCAGTGTTTTATTCCTTGTATCCTGGTTGACATCCAGCTTGCACTGCAAAAAGGTTTAGGTTTCCTGCAAGTCATTTACCATGTCTACTGACTGTGTGTGCATGCCTTGGATAACTTTGAAGTTCTCATATCACACTAGAAAACTATGTTTACTGTAAAATCTTTGTTTTGAAAAGACCTCAGGACATCTAGAATATCAAGCAGTCCAATGTCCAACTTAGGTCTAGTTAGAGAAGGTTGCTCAGGGTTTGCTCTGGTTGAGTTCAGAACACCTAAAAGGATCAAGACATCTCAACCTTTCTAGGCAATCTGTTCCCATACTTGATTTATCCCTTTTCTGTTTTGTCTAATCAGAATTTGTCTAATGTGCCAACTTGTGTCTGCTGCCTCTTGTCTGATCTTGTGTTCCTCTGAGAACCAGACCTCAATAAACCCTCTAATTATATGTCTGTAGACAGCAGTATTGTCTCTCCTGAGCCTTTTCTTCTCAAGGGTGAAAAGCCCTGTCCTTTCAACCTCTTCTCATTCAGCCCCCTAATGATCTTGTTGGCTCTCTTCTTGGATTCTCTAGTTAAGTCAGTACCTTTCATGTACTGGAGAGCCCAAAACTGGCCACAATACTCCCACATATGGTCTCACAAGTTCTGAACAGACAGAAGTAATCGCTTCTCCTTGCTGGTTGTCTTCACTTTTGTATATATATCCCAATAAGCAGTTGAACTTTGGTGCAAAACCATCTTGTTTTCTACCAGGATACATCTTTTTCTGCAAATCTGCTTTATAGCCAGTCAGCCCCCAGCCTGTGCTGTCGCATCAAGTTATTCTGTCACAGACGGAGAACTTAAGTTTTGACTTTGTTGAACTTCATGAGGTTTCTCTGGGCCCGTGTTTGCAGCCCACTTAAGGGATGCAAGTCAGGCTAAGGTTTCTCTGAATAGCAACCCTATCTTCAAGCAAATTAAATGTTCCTCCTGATTTGTTCAGTCCATTAACTAAGAAGTTAAACTGTAACTGGGCCTTGACTGAGGCATGCCACTCCTAGTGGCTACCCATTGAACTTTCTGCTATTGATCATAATCCTTTGAGACGGAAGATCCAACCAATTTCCCACTACAATTGCAGTCCATTTATTCAGGCTTTACCTCACTAATCTCTCTGTAGAGGACCCCACACGTAGAATGTAACTCGCAGAGATGGGCATTTATCTCCAAAATGCTGAAAGCTGCAACATCTAGATTAGAATTCTGGAGGTTTTGTTAGATCTTATTGCACTCTTCTCTCCTTGTTACTTAATAAATTGTGAGAGAAAATGTGCATCACTCGCCAATAAAGCCTGAAACCCACCCCTCTTCTTAAAAACGTTTTATAGTTTTGAACTTATATTTCTGGCTTTAAAATCTAAACTTAATTTCTTCTAGCTGTTTATATTTCTCAGTCCCAGTGTCAATATCGCACTCACATTTTTTTCCTAGCTTTGATCACCTACAACAGAAAATTTAATCAGCCTGTTTTAATCAGTATTTTCCTTTTAAGGCAAGTAACACAATTATAATTTTTTCTCAGATGAGAGTATAATGCTTTGCTGTGCAATATCTAGCCACAACAAAACCTCTCAAAGTGCCAATTTCTGGCTGCCATTTCTGTCTTTTTTCTTAAAGGATGGCTTAAAATACAAGTGGATATGCAATATGACTGCCCTTTTTGTAACTACCAAGTTATTTTCCCTATCTTTTTATATGGCATTATTACCTTATCATCATATCCTCAAAAATATCAATTTAATTGTTGTCCAGAGAATTTTGTGCATTCCAATACTGTGGACATCTATGAAGTTAAATAAATATTAGATATCTTCTGAAGAATACATGAATTTTTAAATGGTAAAGAAAATGCTCTTCCAACAGTAAAGGCCATTACATAAAAGTTTCCAGGCAGTCCAATAAAGAAAAATCTTCACTTCTACTTACATTAGGAGAATTTCTTTATGTTTGTGAAAGACAACAAAAAATAACACAAATGTATCCCGAAAAGAATAAAAGGACTATTTCTTCTTTCAATATAAATTAAGGTGTATTTGCCGAAGGATTTTCAGCTCCAGAATAGCTACAGGTATAAAAGACTGTGATTCTTTTTTATCTTTTACCATCACATAACAGCGATCAATACATTGACAGAAAATAAGTATTTTTGGGAAATGAAATAATACAGCTGTTGCTTGATTCAGATAATCTCTTAAAGAAATCTGTGCCTTTAGTAGCATCAGTAAGGCTTGATCCAGCTAAACATAATTTTTTTTTCTGTGTATGACAAACTTCTGCTTGTTCTTAAACTCATATTAGCAATAGAATAATCCTATTACCAAAAAATCCATTTGCAATGAGAAAAAGATTAATCTTAGCTTTGGGAGTTCTAGCAGAGTGAGTTGCAGAATCTGTTAGGAGATTAACCAGCTTGTACTTCCAAAAAGTACAGTTTAGACATCTCTATAAGGAAGTTAAATAATTTTGAATAGGAGTGTAATTGAAATTAATACACTGGGATTGTTGATTTCAATACAGAAGAATGAAGTTTAGTTGATACAAAGAATATTTATATTAGAATTATAATATCCACTGGGGACTGAATAAAAGAAGTGATGCAACAATGTTACACTTCTACAAGACAAAACGGGTCTTATTTAGGAATATAATCAGGTTGAGGGAAAAAAAAGATCAAAGGAAGTACAGCAAATGAATAAGGCACAAAAATGACATTTCATAATGATTTTAACAGAAATGTCTAGTCAATGATATGTGGCATTGTCATTTAAAATCTTAATTTGCTAGTCAGCAAAGGCTTGCATTTTTCTTATTGTTGACATCATTAATCTTTCTGTATAATTATTTTTTACATTTGCACTTCGACTGCTAGGCTTTGCCTTTTGCGCTCTTCAGTGTTAGTCTAAGATTAAAGACTTCAGCTCTCTTTGAAGTAAAGAAATATCTTTATGGCTTAGGTGCAAATTATCTCTCTTAATTAACAGGTTACTGGAAAAGTGTTTAAGTATCTAACTCTTCTCTGCTGCTTTGTGGTATAGGCTCTTTTATTATTTGTACTGTGGTAACCCCCGAAGGCCCCAAATATGAAGCTGCACGTTACAAAGCTACATGTGTTAAACATAGTAAAAGCACCAAAGGCAGAATTTATGCCCCCAAGAGATTTTGGCCAAACAAAGGTCACCAGATATTTTCATTTCACTAGAAATTCAATATTTTCCTCAGAGGTATTTCTAAATATGGAGCAACAACTTTAGTCCAATGCACTTGAAAACCAGCTTAACAAACTAGAATGGTTGCTTAGAAAGCATTGCAGTTATTAAGACCATACAAACTACAGTGTGTTACCCTGTACTTCTACCAAAGAGATAAGCTCTCCTCATCTCATGAACATCCTGAAGGAAAAATTTCTAAGGATTCTGAAGAGAAAAAACAGAAGTATACCACTGAAATATGAGTAAACTCTACATTAAGACACCTAAATTTTGAAGTCTATTTGTGTGGCTTTACATGTGAATAAGGCAGCTTAGTTTACTAGTACTTACAGGATCAGATCATATTTGAGAAATGCTTATTGGAATTTCTTAATATTTTCTTGGTGTCCTGATGGATTTTTGAAAGGCATAAACCAGCTATATGTCATACAGCTAAAGAAGTTATCTTGAAATACCTCAAATGTCATTGAATGTACAGTATATGAGGTGCTAGTCAGTGTGGCATCTGGAAAATTATTCAACTGCCTAAGCCCAGATAACTCATGCCATATGAGGAATTCTTTGGTAACTTACCAGGTCTGTAGTCACTGCCCCATAAAAATATGGTTTCCTTGTAACTTCAGTGCCATACCTGCCAACTTCCTATGGATGCTTCAGGTAGGCATGGTGTTAAAGTAGCAGTAGACAGTAAGATTAGGTGCCTGAATATATCCTGAAGAAAAGTAATTGTATATGCTTTCCTAGAAGAACACCCTAGTTAATGGAAAAATGAGTAAAAAGTAAAATCAATATGTTTTTTCAAACACTAAAACAGTCTCAGAATAGACTTTTTCTGATTATTTTATTTTCTTTATTTTTTATAGATGGGAAATTTTCAGAAAGAAAAGAGCATCAAGGAATTTGAGTTGTTACATAAGTTAACCAATTCATATTTTTCTGCTAAAGTGATATTGCTACAACATTTTTCACATGAAGACCTAGTAACACATCATCAATTTTTGTATTGTTCATTTATCCATTATAGTTGACCTGTCTGTCCAAAGCATTTGTCAAATCAGATACCCATATAGTAAACCCCCTTGCAATTGTGTGCATAGTGATAACAGCTTTACACTGTGCAGAAGTCAAACTATACACCAGAATGAACATAAATGCTTTATCTGGATGACATGAAAAATCATGGAATTTGTTGAATTATTCAAAGTCACATTACGTTCTTGGTCTCTGACAAACTTCATAAATCTTGCAAACATGACTAATCTGATCTCCATCTCTCCTTCCCTAAGCCTGTAAAATACAATTTTACTGACAGGTTTAACAAAATGGAATAGGGAAAGTTATGTGAACACTGTGCAGCATTGTTTGGGATAAGCCATGACATTTTTGTTGTAGTTAATATATTTAAACAGTTAAATCCCTGATTACTGTGAAATTTTTCATTTTCCTCAAAGATTTTACAAAAGAAAATTGCCAAATGAATGTAATTTTGTTGTTTGAAACATAATCTCTTCAGTACAAGATGTAAGTGTACAATAACGACCCTTTCTGGAAATATGTTTTAAGATGTTGATGGAAATGCAATGCCAATGCAGACTATAGCTCTGTAGCTTTATACTTACAGTATTTCCATTGCTAATAACAGACTTCAGGCTTTGTATTAACTCTGCATGGACTCAGGACCAAGGCTTACAAAGCTTACTTAGTCTGGACTTGTCCTGATCTGCCAGGAACTTTTGTTTAAGCTTAGTTAACAGATAGATGGGCTTTATATTAATAGTTTGAGTTGTTGTTTAACTTTGTGAAATCTTGTTGTAAAACAACTGTTACCATAATTGTTTTGGTATAAATTTCTTTAACTACTTGTCATCCAATGTAGAATAATCACCATAGAACATAGTGCTTGACAGCATTCTTTAAAATGTGGTCACAGGATGAAGCCAAAAAAGCCCATGCAGACCATGGATCACTAATTATTGATGACCAAAGAAAAGCAACCTTGAATGATGGGTGAAAAGGGTATGGTGATAACAAAGAGAAAAAAGCAATCTTTAAATGCAGTGTAACATCTATCAGAATGGTTAATTTGGAATAATGAAGAAAGAGCAAAGTATACTGTGTATTAGAAAGTGTTTTATTTCTACATAGACTCTAGAGGAAGAAACCTACACCATCAATTTCATACTTCTCTTGGCAAAGAATTTGTAGATTTGGCCATTTGCTGTGACCCTTCCAATGCCTGCCTTCTTAAGGAAGGTTAAGACCATATTCTTAAAGACCCAGAGCAGCACAGTAATGGTTAGCAAAGCAGAAATAGGTATAGAAACTGGAAAGTTTCTATCTATATTTAGCCATTATTATTGTGAAACAGTGCTGATATAGAATTTTTGAGAGGGTATGTGTTAGTATCGTGATAACTAGATTTAGAACAGTCATATGGTTAGACTGCTGATGTTTTAATTATCAACAAATTATTGTGCATACCAACAAATTAGATTGTGTTTCTTCAACCCAGAGAAATTGCTTAGGGTCTTTAGTCTTGTATCCTGTCTTTGGAACTTTTTGTAAATTGGATGCAATCAGTGGAGGCCCAGGTAGCTTTATCATAATACAGAAAAATGTCCCATATATATTAGGACACTTATTCTAATTCTGTGAGACAGGTAGATAGTGAACCATGTGAAAGTAAGAAACACTAGTATTAAGGTCATATGTAATGTTAATTTGGGACTCTTGTGCACATTTTATAATATAGTCCTTAATTATATAATCAGTTTCTCTATTTCAGAAATGCCATAAAATGGGAGAAGGGAAGAAAAAACATCACATTTCATTCACCTTGTATGATGTAACTTGCTGCTTAGGTCCATTAGTCAGAATTTTCTGTCAGCCTTCTAAATATCCATTACGTAACATGGGAGTGGTGGTGTCAAACTTTATGGATGGGATTTAGATCTAGATTCAGACACCAGATTATGGTGTGTATATACATATAAATACAAATTAGGGAATGGGATCTAATTGTGTAAATAATGGCCATATGTGCATCTAAATTACATACCTACAAGCCTTCTCTTTATGTATGTTTTAAACTGATGTTCCATCTCAATTAAATAAATTCTACTTTGAAGGAGGTTTTATGTGTTCATTTGCATATCTCTTCATTAAAAGATTGTATTTGAAGGCAAGAGACACAACGATGGATTGAAAGGTGAATGAATTCAGGACTTCTATTGCTGATTTCTTATTTTTTTAGTTTCTCAATAGCATCTTTTTTATGTTTAGTCAGTAAATAGTAGAGAAGAATAATTGATAAATTATTTTCTAAATCTCAATGTTCCCTGTGCTGCCAGATATTACTTAGGGTTTGACCAATGACTCTTGGATTGCTGTTAACAAGTAATCTGTATCATTGTCCTATAAGAGTTTTCTTTTACAGATTGTCTTTAAAATATGAATTCTGTTAATTAATAATTTTCTGTACTCTTTTAGGTGTCTGCTTTTCATGTAATAGTCATTATCTTGATATAAAACCATAAAGCTTCTGTTCTCTGTACAATCTGTCTATCAAACCATATTAAACAAATATTTACTTACAAGATACTCAAGTGCTGTGGTTTTATAGTGTTCTGAAAAATCTGTATTTGTTTTTACACTCATCTACTTTCTGTTAATTTATATAATGAAAAATTTATCCCAAAATCCAGTAATTTTTCCTCTTTCTATTCTATTCTATTCATATTCTAGAATGCATGTTCCATTTTTTAAAAAAAAATTATTAGACTTTTTCCTGGTTTTATTCTCTCTTTTTTTTAAAGATGATGATCAAGAAAACCAATTAAGTCTAGAAAGCAGGCTAATTAACTTTGTGGGAAGACATCAATCTGGTGAGCACAAAAGCACAAGAAATATATCACCAAAAGAAAGGTTAAATCCCAGAGAGTTTGGTCAGGGGACTGAGTCTCACTTGATGCTATGTTGGCAAAATTAAGAAATACATTACAATTCACAGTGCTTTGAAATCAATCAGAATTCTATTAAATAATTCTTCTGCACACACAATTAGAGGATTTGTCATCCGTGGTGACCCCTTTGTTTCTGATCAGCAGATTTGTGGGCTATTATGCAACAGAACACTAGGAATGCATCAAGCCTGAAGAGCCTGGGAGGTAACACACATCCGCTTCTTGTAATCAATGATTTATAATCAATTAATGAGAGGGCTTATAATTTTAATTTTCTTTTAAGATAATGGTTCATGCAAACTCTAACTTTTTTGAATGAAAACATAGAAAATAACTGTCAATGTATGTATTGTTTCTTTTCATATTACACAGAGAATACTAAAGAGGTTATTCTATGCGTGATTCTGATAGTCTTTTCATGCACTTTCTTTTAATGTGACTTCTAATCTTTGTGAGAACCAAAACTACAAGTATGTCTCTGTTTCTTCAGAGGATTGTCTTTTTGTGGGTTTGTTTTTCCTAGTTTGTTTTTTGTTGTTGTGGTGGTGGTGGTTTTTTTGTTGTTTGTGTTTCTGAGAAAGAGAGAGAAGGGCAAGGCAGTTCATTGGCATGGCCAATCTATTTATGTAAGAGATCAAAAAAGAAAACTGGAAATAGTAGACATAGTCACAATTATCTCAGGTTTGATGGACATTCAATAAATACATACATTTAGAGTAAAAGAGGAAACAAGTTCCAAATGACTTGCAAGTGAGATATTTTAAACGCTGAATTTATGGCAAATCTCACACTAAGTACTTACATCAAACTGCAGTGGTCTCCAAGACAAATTCTGAACACTTCAATTAGAAACCAAGTTATCTTGGATAAATAATACCCAGCATCCTTACTGTTTGTGATTAAAAAAATGAAGTGCCACAGGACTAATTTCAGTTCTTCCAGGCTTTCTGAGATGATGTCCAAAAAAACAACAAAAGCACACTCAAAAACTTCACTCTCTGTTTCTTCAGTTTATGGCATGTTTTCTCTTCTTCTAAAGTCCTTGCTTATTGTATTTGACAATGTAATGACTATAGTAATGACAGCTTTTCCGATTCACAGCTTCTTTGCCAGTGCAGGCTCTCCCACCAAATTACACTTTTCTTTCCTCTTCAGTAAATAGCATTGCACATTGTATATCTAGTTTTCAGCTTATGATCAGTTATTAAGTAAAATAACACTCTAACATTTACACAATACATACATGAATGACTGAATTCCTTTGGATTCTGTATTATTTTCAAGGTTTGTTTTTTAAACTCATTGACATCACATCATGACAGGACACATGTACACAGGCAGCGAACCGTAAGTGGGAATGACTATACCATTTTGTTCCTTTTAACTGCCTGTGGGAAATTGCTGTAATGATTTCTATCAGGTCAAACTAAGCATCTCTAGGAGGTCAGCTTCTAAAATAAAACAGGACTGCTTTCTCCACTATATAAGATTTTTGTCACATATGTGCTACTTAGAATTTTAGAAAAACCACAGTCCCCCAAAACAAAAAATCTCAAACCTACAATAAAAAGCATTCATAGTGCAACTGCTTAGTTGTACACATTTGTGAGACTGGATCATATAGAAAGCCATCAGAACAGAAAATTCCACAACATTTTAAAATCTGATTTATTTCTCAGAATAAAACCTTTTTCTCCTTAAGACTAAAAATAATACCAAACAACCAGAAAAAGAAGATTTATAACACAGCATGTCATTATGATTCTATTGTAAGAAGACAGATTTGTAAGATTTTTGTGCACACTTGTGTTGATGGTAATGCCCATCACTACTAAGTATTTAAGTGTAAGAATCAAACTACTCTTTACACTCCTGAGGTGGGTTTCATCTTGCTTAACTTTAATTTTCTGAAAATTTTACTGTAAATCATCACCATGAAACATAGCTGTGTATGGTCCTCCTATTGTAGATAAAGGGAGATGACTTCAGAAAGTGATTTAATCATAGTCCAATATTAGTCCATTTGAGATGTCTTTCTCCCTATTGACTGCAAAATGGGCAAAAAAGGAAATAATTAGATTTCTGAGTACAAGTTGAAATCCTACCTAACATAGGGTGGGTAGGATTCATCTGATCTGATTTTGAAAGTCAACAATAGATATCTGCACCTGAATTAGTTTATTATGGTGTGCTTTTAAGTTCATGGTGAAATAAGTTCATTTTGTGTGCAACTCATCTGACTTCTTTAAGTGATGATCATACCTCTGGAAAAAAAGGCTTGTGCCTTGTGTATAATTACATTTCCTGGTAAACACATAAACCACTGAAATTCAATCACTACATAAACTTCTTCCATGTATTCTTCCATGTTTCTACTAAGTCTGTTTGAGGTCTGAAAGCTGGTTTTCCTAATCAGGACATACACAAAGACAGGAAAGAAAAAGGAGTTACTAATTTTAAACTTTTTTTTTTTTTTTGTAAAAAAAAAAAGAGCCTAACTCTGTACTTTTTGAGAAACATACGTGCTGAACATAGAGTACACCATTATTTATACAGCAAAAAATCTACTTTTTGTCTGGAAAGTTTAGCGGGTGTTGTTAGGTATTGCAAAATATTTAAGAAACATTTTAGAAACCTCAAACATTTGTGCACATCTTCATTTACGGAATCAGGAAATATGATCTGTGTCTAAACTACACTGCAATATACCAAGTATCATGGTCGCCTGATTGGCAAGCTCAGACAACCTGCTTAGAAGTATCACAGGTTTTTCCTTGCTCATACACCTGGTTTTTTTCCTCAATAAAAACATGAGCAAGAAGAAAGAAATACTTCCTTCCAGGTCTCATGGGTGCTGAAGATTTTCATTGGCATATCAAGAAACAGGACAACACACCTGAGTCCCTCAGTTTAGAAACAGTAACATTGTCTGAGAAATTAGGACAGTATTTTCTGTCCTGAAGTCCACCCTGGCTTAGTATTTCATGGTAATAAGCGGAGCCAAGGGTATAGCATCACAAAGTATCTAGGAAAGTAGAATCAGGCAAACCTCAACTTATTACAAGAAATGGCCACACTTAAAACCTCTGAGGCAGACAAAAATGATTTTTTTTTTTTTATGGAAATTAGGGACATAGAGTGCCTAGTCTTTATGTGAATCTCTCACAGGTATCAGCTACCTCTCCATTCAGTAACTAAAAGAAAAATGCAGTTCCAAGCTTTTGTTAGAGTCTTCTGACTAAATTTTCCTCTATCACGTAAGCACGCTTTACATATTCGTAAAGCCACTCTGGTCTTCTTGCATATGTAGAAACACCAATGCCAGCAATGAGAGTACTTTTCAAGGATGAAGAGCAGAATAGATAACTGCTCCATTGTGAAGACAAGAGAGGAGAATTTAGTTTTAATGAAACCATTGCTTTCTGCTAGACTGCTAAAAATTGCTAGACTGAATAAACTAATTCAATAGATGCTACTTTTTCTTTTTTTGAATAACTAGAATGACTTCTATGAAACTTAATTTATTTACAGAGACTCTGTAGGGCAATTATGGTGGTTTAGTAAATTCTTAATTTCCCACTGGATACTGTAGTTAATAACAATCTAATTAATATTTTATCTGAAAATGTTACATACTTTCATTGTTGTTTATTTTTAATTAAAGCTAAGGTGCTGAAAGAGTCAATGACAATTATAAATACATGAAAGGCATTAAATATGTTAATTTGAATTGTTAATTATGCATTATTACATTGACATGCTAATCATTTCTGGCAAAAACACAGGGTACTCTATTTAAACACTAATATAACTTCACTGACCATTTCAGCTACTGCCAAAACTTATATAGTGCCTGTACAGAATTGTGAAACTTAGAGAGAACAATAGTATATGGGTTTTATTTGTTTGTGAAAGATCAAAACATTCACCAAGAGGACATTTTTGGTCTTTAAGCTGTGAAAGACACTAATGCACTTATACCATAATATTGCAAAACCAGAAGACAAGTTTTAAAAGCTTTTACATTAATCAATCCAGCTATGTATTTAAATATTGAAAAATTCACTGTTACATAAAACAGTACAAACAAGACTGGCATCCAGATGTATTCCTTGTGGAAAATAATTTTCACAGGGAGAAGTATGCTAGAACTCTCTCATCACCAGTTGCACTAGGTAGCTGCCTCAAAGCCATCAGAAACGTTGTTGGACAGCCAAGGATTTTTTTATTAAGACACTAAATGAACATTGTGGCTTTTTTCCCCAGTATTTTATCAGAAAAACAGAAACTAGTCTAATTAGCATTTTGGTCTTCTTATTTCAGGATCATGAAAGAAGCAAAAAAAGTATTAATTATTCTAGAATCTAATTGCTTCTGTGTTACAGATGTTTTTCTTACAGAATGTAAAAAAATTGTGTAGAAAACAAAATCAAAAAACTAATTCTGACAGATGAGTGACACAAATATCTCATTGAAAAGAATGCAATAGAATACATTTCCTTTTTGTCCCTTAAGGGCATGAGACTGGTTGCATCTTATAAGATATATATCTTATATGACAAAGGCAACAGAAAAGTTTTTCAGTCACTTAGTTGTGATTTCACAACTCAATGTGTATAGTTTAATAAAAGTTTCTGTCTAGGACGTAAGAGTTCCTGCTCTTCATGAATGTCAACATATGGTCAGTCTCATTTATAGGTATTTCTCAGTATCTTTCATACCTTTTCAAGCTGTATTGTGCATCGTAGCATTACTTTGGACAGGTAGTAAGGGTGTTTTTAAAGTTAATTTTCACAAACAAATGTTATGGTCAGTTCTATCAGAGTATATTAAACATGTTTTGTAAATGGAAGATCATCTTGACTGCATCTACGTCCTGGCATAGGTGCCCAAACCTGTCACAGCTGTAGTCCTTGTACCTGTCTTATTGTAAATGTTCATGACTATTTATTATTTTATTTTCTCCTATGTTGCTGAAAACAGATCTAGAATTTATGTTCACATGTACATGAACACACACTTAAATTTTGTAATGGTGACATATTAATAACACAAGTAACATAAAAAATAATTACTCTGGCAATAAAGTAAAATTATTACGTTGGCAGTTTCTGTATTCTTTACAGGAAGCATTGTTTTCTCTGTAAACTCCATTGTTTTAGCAGACTGCAAACCCCTGGACAAAAAATCTACTGTAGAATGTCAATAGAGTAAAATTTATGCTCTGTGCTTTGTGTAAATTCTACTGTTGGAGCAGTCAAAGGAGAGAAAATTGGGTGGTGTATAAACTTGCTGATAGTGGATTAAATACTGAAATATATTGCAAAAGAGTCTAGCTTGATTTATCAGCCTTTACTATTTTCTAAGCAAATTCTGTTCCTTTGCTGGGCTCAAACAGGAAAGGATATAAAAATACACCAACTGCAGTTTGTCTTGATACATGTCCTTAACATTTGTAACATTCTGCTTTGGCTGAACAGGGAAAGGACAGGGAGTTTTGTGGTTATATTTTTCTACGAACTATGTTATTTTTTTACACAAAATTATGATTGTTCCTATTAATATTAACTGTTCAGGATCTCTAGAAAATAAGTAAGGGTGTGTGGGTGGGATGTACAGATAGAAGGAGGGATGGAGGGATGGAGGAAGGGACAGGAGTAGGGAGGGACAAAATGGGATTTGGACTGTCTGCTAGATAAAATATTAGTACTTACTCAAAAGACAGATATAATAGAAAGGTCCAGTTCAAATATAATTTAGGTTAGGGATAGATACTTAGATCTTTTGAAATGTATTTTGTAGAAAACAAATAATTTATTTCTTTCATCTTTGAGCACTGAAATTTGTCTCAGTAACTTCAGAAAGGAGAAACGGTTAAAATAAGTTTTTATATAAGACATACAATGAAATCCAAGTTTCCTAGTATAGAAATACAAATGGAAGAATAATGCAAAAAAAAAACAAGAAGAATTTTCAAGCCTTGAAAATGTGCAGTGAATTCCCATCTTCAAAATGGTTTTGCATGTATAAAGCATTTTCAGGGTATAAAAAACACATTTTAATGTAAGTTTTCAGAAAATGCTAAACAGTTTTGTAGATTAATAAAATACTTAAACTCTGAAAAACATGAATATTAAAATTATATTTAGACAATGTGGCATTTTTTCTCCTGTACGTGCAAAAGATTCTGATAGTATTTTGCAAAGATAAAATATGTGTCTCAGAAATTTGAAGGGCAACTTTCACTAATTGTAATTGAACAGATCACCAAAGAGTATAGCTGCTGGAAATTGAGAGTGAGACTGAAAAAAGTCCAAAACAAAGGCCTAAAAGTCTTTTGAACATGCGTATGATATTCTAGAGATATTGTCACCCAATATGCCAATCTATCAGTCAGGATTAGGATATTCTTGAACAAAAATCTTGCCTGTAATAATATTTTCCCTATTTTTGTCCAATATGAAGGAAGCAAATTCTAAGCTATTAATTGTTTAGAGAAATCTCCTGAAACTCCCTTGATATGAAACCTAAAATGTCATAGATTTTGCTTTCATCACTTCAGTGGACCCCTAACTTGTTCAGCAAGTATTCTCCTCTGATGCTCTTCAGAGCTCTTCAGATCATATTAATGCCTGGAATATTTCCAGTTCCTGACCTGTACATTTTTTTCTTGATCAAAAAAATGTAAGGTCAAAAGGATTAGATCAACATCTAATTTCTGAAAACAGCCAAATGTCAATCTATTGGAAAGAGCATAAGGTAAAGGGAAAGAACATTCTTCCTCCTAATAATCATCAGCTTCCAGACACTTATAACTCAGCTAATTACTATTATGTAACCCATAATAGTTCTATTTTCCACTAGCTAATACTGTATTCCTTTGAATTATGTAAACTTTTGTAAAAGCGTTCCCCAGACTTAATACACATTGTGTGTTTGAGGGTGAAATAAATAAAAATTAAAATATTATTTTTCCATCTTCTGTCACTTTCTGATGTTCCATGACTATTATGGTTAAACATAGTGAACAATTCTTGTGAAGAAACAATTCTTGTCCACCTTGTTCATTCTGCTGATATGTCCATGAATTGTTTCCTGTGGTAGGTCATCTCCAAAAGAGCAAGAGTGTTAACAATATGTTTGCTAGGCTTTCAAAAATCTGTTATGTGTTTATGTTCTATTTGAATTGATAAGCCTTACCTATGCAAAGATATTTTAGAGTATTGAATGTTGTCTACAGATTTGGCACAGGATTGATTATGATCAATTTCACTAACATAGCACTATAGAAGCAGAAGAAAATCAGTGGGGGAGAAAGTCTCTATGTCTCAGAGATCTGGCAGGCAGAGATCAGTCAAATTTGAAGAAATACCACTAAGAATTGGAATAACATTCTATAACTCTTTACATGCTAACATTTTTAAGCTTATGCAGCTTATAGTATATTTTATAGATTCTGTACCCATATTATATTATGTGCATTAGCAAAAGAGAAAAAGAAAGGAAAGACACTAAATAAGGGCATATTTAAAGTGTGCCAAATAGCTGCATACAAATTCAGGTGCCCTTTTTGCTGGGACTTCTCTTTAAGAAATTATTTAATCTAATGAAAATTGAATGACAAAGACAATTTAGGAGAATACCAAGATAATTTCTTTTTATTGAAACTATTTTTGGTTTGTGCTAAGTTATTATTCAAACTTTTTCTTAGTCATTTAATATATTTTTTTTCTTTAAGCAAGAATTTTCTTCAGCAGAAACATTAACTGCCTTTACTTCTGCAGTATTTTTGTTATCACTGGTTTTCTAGACCTTAAATGAGATCCCTGACTCAGGCTGAACATAACACAGCCCCAAACAATACCCCCAAATTAACATTTGAATATGTCAGGCATAAAACTGATGTTTTACTCTTCCTGTCCTTTTCCTTTCCCTATCTACACATACACCTCATACAGTTATGACACACTACACCACGTGCTCTTGCTTTTTGGTCCTCTGTATTAGATACAGCAGTTTGGGATGATCGGCTATGCCTGGAGATATGTGTTCTGCATATTGCATATGAAAATGCCATAATTCTGGTCTGTTGCATTTCTCACACTAAGGGATCTTAGAAGCAAAGAAGTCCATGTTCTTTTCTGAAGTCTTATGTATCAGTGACCTAAGTACTCATTTGACTACCCATTTGACCATTCTAATATCAGAACCCCAGAAGAAGTGTGAATTCTGAAAAGTATATTTAAGATTCTGATTCCATGTCTTTAACAAGTATTCAAAGCATGCATATGTTAAATAGCCCAAATGTTTGGGTTTTTTTTAGAATTCACTACTGTTGAGGTCTTTACATTCTCTGAGTACTTACTGATTTTGTGCTGGTCTTTCATTTCTTAGCAGCAGATAATTTTGATGAGATTTTTGAAGCCTAAAATAAGCAAATGCAATAAACTTTTTTTTTTTAAATTCACCCTAAAATGTTATATCTTATTTTTGTCATTATTGCAGTGAGCTGCCTATATGGCTTATTATTTTATGCTTTTAAACATTCTTGAACATAATGCATAATTGTTCAAAACATCTTCCAGCTATAATGTTCTAAAAATGTTATGCATAACATGCTGCTGGATTAACAGTTCCTATTCAAATGAATGAAATTTCTGCTTTACAATTCATTTTGATAGAAACAGAAGTACCAGTGCTAAGCATTTGAGGATTCAGAAATTAATAAGCCATTACATTTGGCTCTAGAAGTATATGGTTGTAAAGCCTTGTGACTACCTGTGGAACTGCTGTTCTGATGTACCATTAAAATTGGATATAAACAAACCACATTCTGTAAGTCTGTATCTGACCATATATATACATATATTTGTATATACAGGATGGGTGGAGACTGGATTGAGAGCAGCCCTGAGAAGGACTTGGGGTGTTGGTTGATGAGAAGCTCTACATGACCTGGCAATTCCAGGCTCGACATGACCTGGCAAAACCACACAAAAAATGTGTGCTTGCAGCCCAAAAAGCCAACTGCATCCTGGGCTGCATCAAGAGAAGTGTGGCTAGCAGGTCGAGGGAGGTGGTTCTGCCCCTCAACTCTGTTCTGGTGAGACCCACCTTAAGTACTGTGTCCAGCTTTGGGGCCCTTGACAGAAGAAGAAGAACCTGTTTGGCAGGAGTGTCCATCACACTACACCCCCTGCAGGTCTAAGGGCACAGTAGAGGCAATGTGCTGGCTCATTTGATGGGAAGCTCATGAGCTGATGATCACATATGCAAACAACTCCCAGACACATATCCCAGATACCTGGGCCCTAGAGACCACCTCAGCCAATGAACCCACCTTGGAGACACCTTGACCAATAAAAGCTTACATACCTATGACCAATAAATGACCACATTTTGGATCCAAACAGTCTATAAAAAGGCTCCCCCACTGGACACCCCTTTTTGAGTGACTGTCCTTGGAGCAGTGGGTATGTCGTTGGGAGCCCTCCCTTTGGGTCGAGGTGTCACCCAAAGTAACTCCCTGTGACTGAGTGTCCTCACCTTTTAGGTGAGTGGTTTGTGCATTTTGAACCAACATTCTAAACTTAGATTAATACTCTCAGTGTAGTAATAGTTCCCAACTGATATCCTGAACCTGTAAAAGTTATGTCTACTGAAGTGTTTGTATTTTAACACCCCTTTAAATGTGAATCGAAAGACACATCGAAAGAGGGTATTGTTAATAAAAGAAAAAAAAAACCCAAACGAAACCCCCACAAATAAACAAAAGAATGCCAACTGAAAAAAAATTTCACTGAACAAATGTATTTCTGATTTGGTCACTAGGGATCAGTTTTTCTCTCTGTTACATTAGCATGGAATGAAATGGAATATTGGAAGGGAAGTGAAGAGAAGGGAAGGGAAAGAGCAAATGATATTTTGGCAGATAAGCCTATTAAAGGCTTTAGGGTAGTTCACAGGTTAGCATAAAAATAAAATTCTGTTTTAAATGTGCATTGTGTTTCCACATAAATATAAAAACACACGTGGGAAGTATTGCTGTACTAAAATTATGAGGGATTGTGTGTAGATTGGAGGAGGAGGAAGAAAAAAATAGGGTTAGAAAACAACTGAGCTTTCCCAATCAAAGTTTAAGCAAAAAGAAATTTCTGTGAAGCTCTTGTTTATGTCATGCACAATCAGTTAGAACCAGAAGCAAAGCAAAGCTTGTGTCTTGCGTGTTAAGCAAGAATATTCACAGAACAATATCTATGTACAAAAAGAATTAAAATTATTTTCTACTATAGAAGAAGAAAAAAATTAAAATGAAAATGAAGGAAGTTTATTTTGTTTTTCTTAGAAGAATGATTTGTCATATAAACCTAATAAGGTCTTCAATGCATCTGACATCGCAGTCATTAAAAAAATATTTTTTTTTCTAAAATATAATGCTCTAGTACATCAATTAATGGAATCAATTCATGGAATACAATGAGTTGTGTTTCACTGTGGGTCAACTAGATGATCGCCACAGTGTCCTCTTGCTTTAATTGCTTGAGAATCTAACTAACCTTTATTTTGTGATCTTTGTAAATGAGAATAAGATTTTCTCTGAAAGATGATGTGAAAAATGTTCTGATGTTAATGAATGAAATGTTAAATCACAAAAATGCATCTAAGGTAGCTGGGGGCTGAAAGCTAACAAGTAACAACTCAGAATCAAATTTAGTAGCTATAAAATCCTCTCGGTACATTTAATCATATAACTATTCTGTCAAACCAAAATAAAAGTCTAGCAGCTTCTTTAAAGAGCTCCAATTCACTTTGTAATAAAAAAAGAACATTTAGTGCCATACTGAGATTTAAATGCCCAGACATGAATGAAGGGTTGGAACCTTTTTAGAAAAGAAAATTTAATTTGATACATTACTCTAATCCCCAAAGACTTGACAGATTGGCTGATTTTCTATAGACAAAGGAGTTTTTTAGAGACAGATCACAGTTATGGTCTGTCTGCAATTCTTCCCACTTTCCCACTTCCCAGTCTCTCTGATTATACTCCTCAAATGTCAGTCTTTTTGCCTTTATCTCTTCTCAGGTTGAATCATAAAATTCTCCCTCTGTTAGACTGAACTCTTAACAACTTTGCCCTGCATATCAGCTTCGCTAGCATGCTACATCCCGAGGGCTTCATTACCTGAGGGATTTGACTTCTGGGAACTATGAGAAAATTATGAGTATGCCCAAATACTTGTCCTAAAGCAGAACATTTTTTAGTTTTAAATAGGAAAAAAAAAACTTATATGAAAAGATTTAAAATTTCAAAGTCTATAAATTTCTCACCTAAATCTTTCTGTCCTTCATGACAAGTTATGTAAAGTTAATATTCTGGTGGCATTCTTCATAAAAGAAGCCCAAATACTGTCACCCATGAAATCAATTATTTTTCCCCCATTTATTAGTAAAAGCTACAGGATTTGCACTACAAGGTCCCAGAAAATGTCTGAGCTTTCACAGTTGATCTGGGAAACAAAGGCAAGTGATCAGGCTGTGAGAATTGAGTGTATAAAAACAAGCCCACATGTACCTAACAACAAAGGACAGGGATCTTCACCAGCACTACACTCCCCCCATCAAGAGCAAACCAGGATGCTGAGGACTTACTGTGACAACCAGCAGCTCCCTGCTTGACAGAGGCTTTCGACATTAAATTCAGCACTCATAACTGAGTGCTGGAAGGGTTGTGCATAGCACAAAATATATGGCATAGGTACTTATAAGCCTTTTTGTACAACAATTTTCACTATGATACTAATGAGACTTTTCTCCATTAATCTGTGAGTGTCAGTACTGCTTTAACAGGAAAAATGACAACTGCAGAATTTTGATAAGACTGCTTTATTTAGATTTTACTTAGGCTAACAGTAAGCGCTTTTTTCTGGATACATAGTCTTCTGCTTGTAACAGAGTTTATGTTCTTGCCACTTTCTTGAATTGTCAACAGTTATTCAGTAAGATGACAAAGCTAAGAATGCCCTTGCTTTTTTATGATGTTAGTAGATCAGAGGATGGTTTATATTGTTGTTTCTAATCCAAGTATTTTTTTACAGTATACTAAATAAATATCTTCATAAGACAAACTTCTTACTAACCAGATTGATGTGTGATATTTTTTAACTATTGCATAGTAGCTAATTTCCTTTGCAAACTGCATCACATTCTAGCAGTAAGACTATATTTATACATTTGTGTGATTTTACACAATTTCATAGACTTATTCTCATTACAGAGCTGACTTGCTAACCCCTATCCTGACTATGCCTCACACTTTGTCACCACAGTCTAACTTAACTTCATACTAAGTCCTTATTACAACAATCATCTACAGGCATTAGTTCCACATTTTGAGCCTGCACATGTCAGCTGCTAGTGAACTTACAGTTAGACTAGCCAACAAGTAGGACAAGAGTGGAGTGGAGGACCTTGAAGCTTTGGGTTCCAGCTACAGGGTTCCCTCCACTACAGTAGAGGGCTGTATGTGATGTGGGCATGTAACTATTAGTGAAATTTAAGCAGAATTAGCTGATAAGTCCAGCGCCTGGAAAAACCAAGGTTGGAGCTAGTGATTGGATCCTGGCATTGATATTGTATGAAGTCCACACTAATATTTTTTTCTTAAAGAAGAAAGTATCTTTCTTTTTCAAAGGTAAATCCATATCCACATAAGTATAACGTGTTGTAGTTTTAAGGTAAAGACTTTGTTACTGGGGTTCTCATAAGACTCACAGTCTCTGATGCAGGAAACAATAGACTAGAAATCTGCTTTGATCAGACAAAATATAGCTACTTAAGAATTTCTAAGGCCTATTATCCTAAGACTTTAATAGTTCAAGGTAGTAAGCTCCTTTCTCTCTTTGATACTTCATGCACAATAAGCACTTTCATTTAGTTACCAACAGTTACTGAATTGGAAACCATGTGCATACATATCGTACTATGGCTGAGGCTAATAGTGATTTTATCCCTAGAATCAAAACAGAAGGTAAACCATGATTTGAACCATGAATGATTTTCAACCATTTCAGGTAGTTACTAGACTGCATGACTAGTCTAGTAACAGATGTAGTAGAGTATGTCCATGAAAGTATTGTCATAAAATCAATTACATCTGATGACTAAGAACAGTATTACATAGTTTTGGGGTTTTGTAAGAAAAGAAGAAAAGGAAAGGAAAAGGGGAAAGGAAAGGGGAAAGGAAAGGGGGAAGGACAGGGGAAAGGAAAGGGTGAAGGGAAGGGACAAAAGTAAGAAAGCAGGTATTTATATCCTTCCCCAGAGGAAGGTAATGGAGTCATAAAACTCCTTCACTGCATTGTATAAATCAGTGATGATTATCAGAGCACTTGTTAACAGATACTACAGGGAATCATAAAATTTGCATCATAGTTACCATACTAATAAAATTTTGCATAGTTCACTACCATGGATATAAAAAAACAAACAAACAAACAAACCAGAAAAGGTTCTGTTTTATTGCTCATCTGCCAAGATAAGTAGCAGTCTGTATAGAATGATAAAAAAGGACTAGTTAAGAAGCCTTAAATTAATGTCATTAAAATATACTAGACTAGGAAACAAAATATTTATAATTCAGTCCTATAATGAAATAACTAATACCATATTCACCTATCAATAGTTATATTTATTACTGTGAAGTGAGTATGGAGAAAAGTAGAAAGAAGCAGTAATACCTGCATAATCAATATTAATATACTACTACTTCATGCAAATATTGCTTAACGTTTTGAAATATTACCTGAAAATTATGTTTTTGTAGTTAATCCAAAATATACAGTACAAGAATTATTTGAAACAAACAGATGAGAACCATATATTAGAGTCCAACAGAATTAGGATGCAGTTCATCTTCATCTCTTCCAGGATACCAGTGCAGCTCTTTATTCCCAACTTGTCCCAGCTGTCTGGTCAGTGGAGAGAATTGTAATTTAAGATGATTTTTTAATTCTAAGCTAGCTGAATAAAAACTTTAGTGTGAAGCACCCTGTTCAGGACCTGATTTTTCACTGACTGTGGAAGAAGTCTGTATTTTTATTTTAGTCTATATGCCTAAATATTTAGATAGTTAAATTAGTAAAGATGAAGTCTGAATGAAATCAGTATTTTCCATACATTATGAGAGGAAAAAGTTTGAAAACATTCCACACCTTACATACACATTCTGTGTATCACTCTATACCCTGAGCCCCACTTGTGCATGATTTGGAACATTTGCAAAGGAGTGAAGTGGATATTCTGATATAAGATAGAATAACTAAACTTGAAAAATTGTATTCAGAAGGATATACTTGAATAGCTTAAAAAGTAAAGTGACATACTCTAGTTCATCAGGAATAAATGCTAATGACAATTAAGCTGTCTCATAAGAGTATTTATTTCTACTTATCAGACAAAGTAATTTGATATCTTATTGGCTTGATTTTTCTTTTATTAGATAACAAACAGAATTATTAATATCTACAAACTGCATACTTCTTTTTGCATTGCACAGTTCATATTTTACATCATATTAACACTGTCCTCATTACGTGAGGACAAGAACATAACTTCTTAAAATAATAGCAATAACCATAATAAAAAAAATTATAGAATCATAGGATGGTCTGGGTTGTAAAGAACCTTAAAGATCTTCAAGTTCCAACCCCCCTGCCCTGGGCAGGGACATCTCCCACTAGACCAGGTTGCTCAAAGCCCCATTCAGCCTGGTCTTAAACATTTTCAGGGATGGGGCATCCACAACTTCTTTCTTCCAGTGCCTCACCAAGCTCACAGTAAAGAGTTTCTCCCTCGTATCTAATCTAAATTTCCCTTCTTTCAGTTTAAAACTATTACCTCTCATCCTATCGCTACACTGCCTGTTAAAGAGTCCCTCCCCATCTCTCCTGTAGGCCCCTATTATGTACTAGAAAGCTGAAATAAGGTTTCTCCAGAGCCTTCTGTTCTCCAGGCTGAACAGACCCAACTCTTTCAGCCTGTTTTCATAGAAGAGGTGTTCCAGCCCTCTGATCATTTTCGTGGCCCTCCTCTGGACCTGTTCTAACAGATCCATGTCCTTCCTGTGTTGAGGACTCCAGACCTGGATGCAGTACCCCAGGTAGGGTCTCACAAGAGTGGAGTTTAGAGGGAGAATCACTTCCCTTGATCTGCTGTACACTCTTCTTTTGATGCAGCTTAGGATCCAGTTGGCTTTTTGGGCTGCAAGCACACATTGTCAGCTCGTTTTGAGCTTCTCATCCACCAGCACCCCAAATCTTTCTCCTGGACTTCCTCGTTCTCTTCTATTATTTCTGTTTCTTCTAACTACTTTCTATTAGATGATTAAATTGAGAAAAAAATAGAATTAAAAAGAAAAGTTAAGGTATCATATCTCATAACTCACTTCCTTATATTGCAATTCGAATAAAGAAAAGGTATAGTTGAAGAATCTGATACTCTGTTCCACAGATACTTGACATAAGAACTTATATAAGAGTTAAATCTATTCATCTATTTTTTAATATTTTCTTCAGTAATTTTAAATATGCAAATACTCAGCTAAGCAATCCACACAGCTTTAAGGGTTTTCAGTTTGTCCGTTCCCCTGTCCCCTTCCTCAAGAAGAAAAGATGTCAAAAATTAAGTAGTGCTTTATTTTCATGATATGTGACAGTGAGGAAGAAAGAGATTTAGAATGCTATATTATTTTTTAAGTTATTTTACATATATTTCTTGCATTTGCTCCTTGAATATTATATATTTTAAAGCCTCCTGTAGAGGTAATTTAATATTTCCCAACTAAATCTTATTTTCATAGCATTTATCATTTCCTTCTGTATTTTATTCTTTGAGCTATATCAGTAAATGTATATCTGTGTATGTACATTTATATCCATATACACAAAGACATATTTATGCTGGGGTTACATACCAAAATATTTCAAATTTGTAGATATTCTTTAAGAAATGACTTAAAGTTTTGAGCTTATTTTTATTTCATTGAAGGCCATATTTTTCACTTGGGGCTTAGTGGGTTTTTTTACCTCCAAACTCCTTCTTGAATATTTCCTTCATAGTCTAATATAATTTTTGAAAAGTAAAGATTTTCCTTACAGTGGGAAAAAGTGTTGTCTACTAGCACTCATGAGATAGGCAAGGTGATAGAAGGAGTACTCTGTCTGCTTATCAAATGGCATTTGCAGGATTTGGGTAAAGCCATACAGTAAAGGGACTCCAAAAAAATCAATTAGAGTGCACTTACCCACAGTATGTCTTTATTATAAACAGCTGTTAATATGATAAATTACTCAATGTCTTCAACCAATAAATAAAGTCACAGTGAAGTAAGACTTGATCAGACCTTACTTTTAACCACAATGAAGTCCATGTCCACCTGTTGTTCTGTGATACAACCTGTCTATCAGCCAGTCTGCAGGCTCTCAGATGATATGTAGAGCTAATTTCTTCCATCCATCTTCCATGCCTGACACGCATAGCCGATGCTCAATATTTCTCCCTGCTTGCTGCAGTCTTAAAACTGCCTGAATAGCTTGTATTAACATGGCGTTAGATTAAACATAACTAACACAAACTTTATTAAAAAGTCACCTTTTTGCTAGTTCCCTGCCTGCCAATTATCTAACTAGGGGTTTAGGTCTACAGTATGGTTATAGTTTATTCATTATTTATATAATAATTTCTTCCACTGGCTATGCAAAGCATATTGCAGTTTTTCTTCTACTGAAAAGACATTTAAAAATCTCTGACTACACAGAGACTGATGTTACTTCCTTTTCAAGAATCCCTTACTGTTAGAGCATTCTTCTGGTAAATGGGAGACTGGCAATCAGTACCTATTTCTCTTTCAGAGTCAAAGATCTAAAAGTATTCGATGTACCTAACTTTAAAAAACTTGCCCATCAGTCATATAGGCACACACAGGACAGAAGTCATAGCTGGAAAGCCTTTATTACCTTAAACTGCAGAATCTAGAGCTATAGTTAAATGGTGAGCTAAAGGAATAAGGGTGGAGCAATAAATGCATGCATAGTACTTCCCAGGATGATTTAAAGAATTTATTAACTGATTGCTTAAAGTAGCTTTTGAAAACTGTATGAATCAGTAAAGGTCAAGCTGTATTTGAATCTTCTGCCCATCTCCCAGGAATAGTTTTAAGATAACAGTAGGGGTTACCCAGAGGTAGTCAAAATGTAATATATGCCTCATATAAATTTTTTCTCTGTTTTTACCACTTCAAATTAATTTTTTTAGTAACACAGCCATTGCATCTGTGTTTCACAGTAATCTAGGCAATCTTAGATTCATCTTTTTCAAAAAGCAGCAAAGGCCTCATAAAAGACTGCCACAGAAAACTAAGTAGGATTTGATCACAGGTGCTACCACAAGCTGTATTAACAGACGATTGAAATACCTTGATTACTGGAACTCAACAATAGATGGACTCATGAATTTATTATGTTAATTTGTCTTTCTGTTAGCATCATACATTAATCTATTTTTTTTATTATTTTTAATCTGTTATAGAATAGTCTTCTTTGTAAAGAATTTCATTAAAGGAATAATTTCAACATCCTGATTTCAATTTACCTCAATGGATCTCAGCAAGCATTTTTTTGAGAAGAAAAACAGTATAAAAGGAAAGATCTGCTGCATGTAGATGACAAACTAGTTATGACAGCTAAAGCATAGTTACACTCAGTGCAAATTTAAATAGATGTTACTTTAACACAGGAACAATTCGTCAAAATTTACAACTTTTTATTTTTATAAACATTATTTAGGGGGTTTTCTAGGTTTAATGATTTCACAATAGATAAAACATTTAATTTTTAGGACTCTGAAATATTATTATGAAATAACATGCAAAATAATAAATTACTGTTACTATTTAAAAGACATTAACTATTGCCTGACTGTAAAAACCTATGCTGAATATAGTTGTGCACAAACAAGGTATTTCAGGTAATAAGAATGAGGATGACTTTAATATTATATTTATGTTTTATTCCTATTTTTCATTTGTACTAACATAAACTCCTGAATTTCTGAAAAGGTGCAATGGTCACTTCCCTGTGGAGCCTGTTACAATGACTGAACACTCTCTCCATAAGAACCTTTACATAATGTCCAATCTGATCTTCCCCTGATGCAACTTCTTTCCATTTCCTTGTGTCCTGTTGCTGGTCACCAGAGAGAGGAGATCAACACCTCCCCCTCCCCTTAAGGACATTGTAGACTGTGATGAGGTCACCCTTCAGCCTTCTCTTCTGCAAGCTGAACAAACCGAGTGACCTCAGCCAGTCCTCATAGGTCTTGCCCACTAGACCGTTCACCATCTTGGTCACCCTCATCTGGAGACACTCTAATAGGTTGATCTTCTTCTTCTATAAAGGCGCCCAAAACCTGCATGTAGTACTTGAGTTGGGACTGCACCAGAGAAGTGTAAAGTAGGATAATCACGTCCCTTGACTGGCTAGCTGTGCTGTGTTTGGTGCACCCTGGGACATAATTGGCTGTTTTGGCTGTCAGGGCACACTTCTGTCTCATATTCAATTTGCCATCTACCCAAAGCCTCAGATCTCTTTCCATGGGGCTGCTCTCCAGCCTCTCATCACCCAATTTGTATATACAGCCCGGATTACCCCATCACAGGTGGAGAATCGAGCATTTGCTCTTGTTAAATTTCATATGGGTGGTGATTACCCAGCTCTCTAGTCCGAACCTCAATTATCCTATGATCCTAATATGAACAAACAAGGAAGTCAGTATTACTGAAGGAAGACTTTTAAACAATGTATCCTTTAATTGTTACCGCAGTGAACGTCTGGAACAGCCTATGCATGAGACAAGCACCAGGAAAAAAGCTGGACTTTTGGGGGGCAGAGGTGTGGGGTTATGGAGTGACTTTTTTTTTTTTTTTTAGTTTTATCAGTTAATGAAAATGTTTGACTTGTTTAACTGAAATACCAAGAAACAGTATTATTTCCATATTCATTTACCTTTTTCAACAGAGTCAGAGATTTGACTCCAAATTTTCTGCAAGCTGTTTGGAAGTATTTTCCCTCAGAACAATCATTGACAGATTTGGGTGTGAAGCCTACCCAAAAGAACCACTCAGGTATGTAAGATCTTGACTACATCTGACCATCCCTAACTCAGTAGATGAATTTGGTATGAAAAAAACCCAAGAACAGGTAATTGTTATGGGGAAACAATTACTTCTTTCTAGAAAAGAAACAGGGAAACAGAGTTGAACTCTGAAAAGCTTTATATCCTTATAAGGCATTTAGGGTAGGATGCCAGAAGGTGATAGTGACCCAGGTAGTGATCTCTAATTGGCTTTAGATGTAGAAAAAGTCAAACAGTTTGGCCCTAATTCTACTTATCAAAGAGGTTATTGAATTAGATAACAATAATCCCACAGAGGATGAGGGAATCATATAACTGAACTTCCAACACTGTACCAAAGGCTGAAGTCTAAGGTAGGATCATTACAGATTAAGCCAGTCTGCCAGCTAGGACTTCAGCATCTTGACCATTTGGATGAAGGAGTGTCCTATTCCCCTTAGTCCATATTGCCAATCACAGCTGGACAGGAGAACATGACTAGTGTGAGTTTGTTTTGTCCAGAAGAAGCACAAGTGTGCACGTGCATCTGTGTTGAACAATACTTGCTATCCATCCTCAACAGCCATCCTGCTCACTAAATTAATGTTTGATTTTATGTCACTGAGTGAGATGTTTGTGTTCTTGTCAAATGTTTGAAGACATGGGAGTTCATCCGTCATGCTGCTACTATTAACTGTTCCATTCAGTGCTTTCTGCTAACCAGATAAAAATCAAGAAAATCAACCCTCTTTAGTGCTATATAGAACCATTGAAAAATTAATGTATAATCAGAAATTAGTTTACCATAGGTGAACACTGATCAGAAAATATCCATATGATTTATGTCCATTGTGGTCAGTTGTAGCTGCCCCATCCCTGGAAGTATTCAAGGCCCGGCTGGAGGCTTTAAGCAACCTGATCTACTGAGAGGTGTCACTGCCGATGGCAGGAGGTTTGGAACCAGATGATCTTTAAGGTCCCTTCCAACTGTAACCATGCTATGATACTATGATTCTTTGGATGCTTCGGTCTGTATTGTGAGAAAGTATTTACTAGATCTATTAGCTTATCAGAGATATAGTTAAATATTTAATATGGTAAATAGCGCAACCATTTTACCAAGTGCTCAGCATAAAAGTGGTAGTAAGCCGAATACATATAGTAGACATAAAAAGAAATGAATGCAAACAGAAAAGAGCAAATCAATTTTTAATGTGTCTTGAGTCTGATGGATAATTTTAATTCCACAGTTCGTTAATTGGATGTGAAATATTTTAGCAGCACAATACTTAGAATAGAAAACAGCTCATATTTAGAGATATGGTATTGTCCAACATGTTGTGGTCTCAGAATAAGAGAAATTTTCTTTGTTACAGAAAATTTTATTTTCTTTAGTCATAAGACATATAAATCAGATAGAATAGATCTTATATAATCTAATATTTAATAGTTTCTCTAGTTCAAATTACTGTGAACATCTAATTTTTATCAAATAATTTCAGAAAGGCATCAAACATCAGAATTAGTCATAGAGGTAGAATTTCTCATTCTTTAGGAAGCTAATTCTGACTCTCCAGTGGGAGATCTGTCATTGACTTGAATAGGTATGAAATCAAGCACGTTGAGGGAAATTCAGGTATCTGAAATGCTGTTAATAGATAATGTAATTAGAGATCAAAAACTTAATCCTTCGCTATTCTCTAAAACTCCAGGAAGTTACCCACTGGTGAGTCTTTATTAATTTTCTGAGATATCCATTCAAATTTTTTTAGAAGACTTGATTCATAGATATCAAAAAATTGAAATCTGTGGCTTGGTGAGATATAATACCATGAACACAGAAACCAATTCCATTCTCAGCAGTTTAAATTATTTCCTCCTTCCTTCCTATTAGGCCAAATCTAATCATTTGTAAGTATAGAATTAAGTTTAGAATTATTTGGAAGAAACAACACCATGATTTTGGAATAAGTACTGTTATCACTATATCATGTGTTCCTCTAGTTTTTGATCAGAATAACATACAATCAGAACTTAGTCCACTTTTCAAATTGAAGCTATGGAAATCAAGTGAAAGGAAAGCATGTTAATTCCCTCTTGGTCTTTTCTGCACATTACTGAAATTTCTTAAAATGACATGACACCTGTCGTGTCTAATGTGTCCCAACTGACCCATTTACCCCAAGCCATGGTTTCCATTAGCATGTTAGCTCAGATCAGCAGTGCTTTTTTTAAATGAATCTCCTATTTGTGCCATCCTGCTATGGTTTGGTTCGTGTTATGGAAAAGCCTCGGAAACAAGCTGATAAAACATCTCTCAAATTAAACTCAAATGGAACATGTGCTACAGGGGTACAAATTAGAGCTCTCCAACCAGTAACGGCACTTAGCCCATGGGGTCTGATTATAGCTAGTGCTAAGGAACTTTTCCTCTCTCCTCCAGAAGGCAGACAATGGGGGTGTTGGGTGCCCAACTGAAATCTACTCTACAGAGCAACACTATTTGATAATGTAATCATAGCCTTTCTATTTACAGCCAGAGGAGACAGTTAGTAAAAACACCAAAGTGGAGTATGGGTAAGTAATATTCACTTTCTATATGTGAATGTTGAGAGGATTAATACCTTATAACATGGTATTCTAGTAGTGAAGGATGGTCAGGTTCATAAAAAGAAATGACAATGACACTGGATCCAGAGAAGAAAATTGAGACTATACTCTATTACAGACCAGAAGTTTCCTTTATAAGTGATTCTACTCGCTTCATTAGAGCCATTCATGGGATTTGCAGGATGCATTTGCTTGCAAGTTTGTTCTGTGCAGGAGATCTGAAGAGCATACATACCTTGAGTTCAGCAAAAATAGAAGGCAACACATTTTTGAAGCTATACAAATACTGGAGTTGTGGTGATAACAAGCAACTCTACTCTTTCCAGAATTTCATCTAGATTTTTTCTGCCTTCCAGCAATGTCTCACTCCACCCCTTTTCAGTTACTAGTTACTGACCTTGCCACCTGCTCTGAGCAGCAAAGTCATCAGCTTTCCAGGGGTGGCAGCAACAGAAAAGGTCAGATGATAACATTTGCCTGTTCTTCTAATTCATCCTGCCTGTACAGCAAATCTAAGTGCCCTTTGATTTTTGTGTCTGAGACATTGGCGTATAGAACTTCTGAACTAGTCTAAAAAAAGCATTATTCCTTTGCGACAAAATAGAAAATAAAACCAAAAATTAAGATGACCTTGAAATTTCAATCATTCATATAAGGAAAAGAGAAATAGCATTTTCTTCTTCAAAGGTTTAGAAATCAATGCCTTCAGTGCTTTAAATTGGAAAACCAGTGTCTGTGGGTTTGGGTTTTTTTTGTGTTTTGGGTGGGCTATCTGCAGTTGAACAATCAGCTTTCCATAAATATATTTTTCTCCAATCATATATTATGTTAAGCTAAAGTTTTGTCACTTCTCAGTTCATTTTCTCTCCTGTTAAAGAACAAATATATTGGTAGATTGCTTCTTCCTTTTGTGTGTTTGTGGTTGAGATTCAAATTGTGAGTTACAGATAATATAATTTTATTTCCAGAAACATGCAGTTTGTCTTAAACTATTTTTTTACATGTTTTTATATTTTGAAACAACATTGCAATTGTTAGAATGCAAAAAATAATATTTGTACAATGTGAAATGAAGATGCATTTTCTAATGATTAATTGAATCAGTTAATCATCAATTAATCATCAATTGATTAAAAATTCCACTACAAAGAACCCAGACCCTGAGCTTCATGGGCACATTGTCCTTGCCCATCTCCTCCAAGCCTTCTTCCATTTTGGGGGTTTATTATTCACAAAAATGCCTCATTTGTATAGAAGTTATATCTTAGCTTCGCTTAGCATAGTTTACCTTAGCTCAGCTTAGTTTAGTTTAGTTTGGCTTGAGTTAGGCCTCCTCAAAAGCCATTACAAGAATGTTTTCAGACCTCTACAAAACACATCTAACATGGAAAAGTAATGACGCCCTTTAATAAGAATAGTAGCATGATCAATAGTAATATGAAACTAACAATAATTAGCTGGAAATAATGCCTCATCATACCATTTTATTCAGCTGGATATTGTGTAAATGTAATGTAGAGGAAAGATTAATTGTAAAGACTAATTAGTAATACCTATGAAAATGTGTGTTGGAGGGTTATTTTCATGTAGACTAAGTGCTATCTCAAGCTATTTCTTCATAATATTTACCACCTGTAAGTAAAAACTGTTGCCAACTAAGGAATAATTAATATATACGAAAAGAAATGTGAATCTCAGTTAAGAGAATCAACTGAGAAATGCAGTGGTTCTCCTGAGTGCAGAGGATAATACCTTGCCCTATGAATGAGGAGGAGGAAAAGGCCAACACTCCAGTTCTTTCTTCTGTAACTGACTCAAAGCTAGGAAGGGGGATAGGCGGAACTGACCGTTTATGTCTTTTACTTCATATTCTTTGAAAAGTTTTTTAAGAACAGATACTAACCATACTGCTATTTTACCTTACCTGGTGCACAAATTGAAAGCTGACTGAATTACAGTTTTAAATTGCAATGGTTTTGAGTGATTGATAGTTTGGGAAACAGAGTAGAATGTTTTCTTTGGCAAAAAGCAATGTAGTGCTTATTTGTTTATTTTTTCTTTCCACCTCCACTTCCATTTCAGAAAAATCCATGTTTTTCACAGTATATAGCTTTGTATGTTACACAGATTTTATGTGAATGAGACAATGAAACAGTTAAATAAATGTGTAGTTCCTAAAGAGGCGAGTTGAGGTGCATTGGGTCTAACTTAATGTGCCTCACAGAAACTAGAAATTGGATTAATATTGCTTGTTCATGCTTGAAGCACAGAAAATTGCTCAAAGGCAGATGGAGGGAGAGCTGAAAACCTAAAAATAAAATTGTCTGTGTAAATAAGGATTTTCACAGCACAATTTATTTTCTTCTAAGATATGTCTTGAGACACTGAAGTGAATAATTCACCTGAAGGAAATTTAAGAATATTACGTAGCTTGACTGTAGTACTAATTATTGTAGAAAAAAAAAACAAAAAAAAACCAGAAATATGAAATCAAGAATTGTATAATTGTAAAATTTGTATTAATTTACAACTATTGATATATATGGAAATTGAAATAGGAAGGAGATATAGAATACAGACACATAACACCCATAAGGTTTCTAATATCTCATCAGATACTTTCAAGGAAAAGTAAGTACAAATCATTCTATGCACATCCAGTTTGGGGTGCAATAGTATGACATTGTGAGTATAAGCAGGTACACTGTAGATGAGTCAATTAGGTAGCTTTTTATTATAATTTTTTTTTTCTATTCTGCAACTATTGAATAGTTATCATTGTGGTCAGGCATGAGGCAATTGATCAGTTTTCCTTTTTTTGCGTCCCCATGAAAAGCAGTATTAAATTATTTTAGTTTTGTGTCAGAAAACAATATGATAAAGATATGTTTTACGCTATCTTTAGTTTTAGCATTGGTTTTAGTTGAATGATGTATTTACAAATATTTCCCTCTAGAAAACAAAGTCAAGGTGTTTTGCATAGCCACAAAGAATACCTAGGAAAAGCATGAATCATTAATGAGGAAATGAATATTCAAGAAAAATGGAACAGACAAAAAACCCCTATTCTTTGAAACAACAGTTAAGGTCTTAGATGTAATGTCTTGTTACATTTTAATTGGGGCAAAATCAGGTAGAATAAACCACCATAAATCATAAAATCCTAAACCTTGATTGCCTATGGAGAAGAATGACTTAGTTATAACCTTATTTTAGCAGATAAATATCACTATGGAGATTAGCTTGTAAATTTCCTATTATTTATTTGTCACAAAAGGGGAATTATTTGGGTGATATCTCGTTTATAAGGAAGATGTAGCTGTTTAAATCAGAAAGAGCAAAGTCAATTTGCTTTCGCCAACATCTTGAAACTTAAACCTATGAATTAATTATATTCACAGAATCACAGAATCGCGTAGGTTGGAAGGGACCTTTTAAGATCATCTAGTTCAACCAATGAAAAAAATAAACAAAAACCACAGAAACCACACAGCACACCCAAAACAACACCAACCCAACACTAATCCTGGACAGGCTGGAGAAGTGAGCTCAAGTAAACCTCATGAAGTTCAACGAGACCAAGTGCAAGGTCATGCACCTGGGCCAGAACCTCACCATCAGTACAGACTGGGCAACGAGGTGTTAGAA